>CBVK0100086706.1:0-29302 GCA_900067695.1 Picea abies
ACAATAGATCCACAAAGCAATATAGAAGAAACCACACTTTATTAGAAGAAAACACTTGAGATAGAGAAACACCATACAATGGATCCTATTATGGAAGGGATCCTCTCCTGTTCACTTGCCTCTTCGAGGGGGAATCCTCCTATTGAGATATCGCTCCAAATACAATACTTCTCTTCATCTCTCATGAAATTTCTTGAACCCCTTTATATAGTGCTACCATCACCTAAGAACATTCTAGGGGAGGAATCTTCTAGAAGTAGAACCTTCTAAAAAGTCCTCTTACATTTATTATATCTAATTACCCATTTATTATATCTATCTACCATAGTGGGCCTTATTTAATAATATAGTGGACCTAGTCCACCTTACATTGAATGACCTCCACTATTATCGCTATGGGCCCTCTGGGCCCCCCCGCTACCTCTCTAGCTACCTTACATGCTAGTAGAATCTAGGAATCAAAACCAAGAAAACAAAACCTTCTTGTTCCAAAGTCACTAGTTGGTAATGAAATCCAATGTCATGAAGTCAAGACAAGAAGGGGTTGGGCTAGGGTGGAAACACTACATTGATGACCTACTTAATGGACTTACACCCTGGTGCAAGATCCCACACATAATCATGAGTATACCCTTTAAGGAGCCCGAGTGAGTCTGGCCAATGTCGATTCCAAGTACCATGAAGAATTTCCCCTCCATAGTCCCCTTGTTTAAGACCCTAAGAAGATAGGAAACTACAACTATCAAAAATAACAATGATACCTGGGGAGACAGTTGACAATCCAATCCACACGTAAGGGTAGGGTATCTAGCCCAAAATCAACTTGAGAGGCTTCCACTCATCATTGTGGGTATACCTTCAAGAAACCCCCATAATACGTATAATCTCTACACCAAGACCAACAAAGCAGGGTGAGTAACTATGTTAATCTCAATGTGACCTCAGGTTTGACCCTTGTGCGAGAAGGGCTTCCCAGGACAAAATGTTGCAAATGGAATTTTTCACTCCCTATCACAAGATGCTATTGTGTGTTTTTTTATTTGGAGAGTGTGCCTCACTACCTATTCCAAAGCTCTAGCCTAACTAATGTTGATGTAAAAGAGCCCTAGAAAAAGTTACTAGTTAAATTTTAGATTTTCACAATATTTTTAAAATTTGTTGTTACTCAAGAGGGAGACGGGAATTAAACCGATGTTGTGTATGACCTTGACCCAATAATATGAAAATAGAAATGAATGATGCAACTTTTCATTCAATGAATTCTATCTACAGCAGGGAGAATGTGTTTCCGGAATAATGTAAACTACGAAATATACTTCCTTTTTATTTAAATGAGCACACTTTCAAACAACCAAGAAACAATGAAGTTCTTCAATGTTATCTTATCTTAAATGCAATAAAATTTCTTATATATGTTTATTCAAATGAATGGATAACTTCAAAATTTTCCTTTCTAAGACTAAAAGACAAAAGACAAGAAATCGAAGAAAATCTATACCTTCAACAAGCACCCAAATCGAACTTTCAATGAAGACAAAAATAAAAAATTATGAGAAAGTATTTCCTCAAATGCAAATGAAATGAAAACTTCTCAATCATCAAGAAATCCATAACACTTAATCAATCCAAAAATTCAAATCCAATCCAATATTTTTAATCAAACAAGCACTCAGATATAAGCTCAAAGATTATACCCTTGTTGTTTAAAACTAAAAAATGAAAACTAGAAAATGACTAAGACAGGTGTTCGATTTCCGAAAAAAAATCAACAAGTCCAATTTTTAGAAAAAAGTCATATGTTGGTATTAAAAATCCTTTCCAGATGGTTAAATTAAAAACTGGTCATCAATGGAAGCTAAGACCCAACTCAAAAAATATCACAAATGTTGTCGCAAGATGAAAGTATAACACAGTGCTGAAATGAATGGTTTCCACAGGCTAGAAATGGATAGGGTGTGGAAATACCGCACTGAAGCAAACAACTAGGGTGCAGAAATTAGAGATTTTTGCATGCTATGTATAAGGTACAGTATGGAGGTGTTTGTAAATGAAGAAATTTTGAGAGAAATGCAAAGGGTATAAATGGATTTTTAAATCCAGAGAGTCTAAATGGATCTCCCAAATACTAAGAGATTGATTTCAAATGAAAAGAATAGGTGAAGAGAAAATGGACAACAAAAAACCACAATTGAGTCATCTCCCCAGTGGAGTCACCAATTTTGTTATTGGATAAATCGATGAATGTGGACATAAACTAATCTTCGTAGTTCCACTTGGATATAGAACAAAACAAGACAGGACATGACGCTTTCCCTAGGTTTCTACCATCAAATTTATCATCAAAGAAGGAGTAATGGACATACCTCTATATATCACTTCCTTATATATTTGTTGTCCCTTCTTTGCTCCGATGCTCTTGTGAGATCAGATCTACAATGACACAAACCAGCCAAAGTGAAAGTAACAATTATAGATTCAATGGAAACCTAAACATGTGATCAAGGAATCATGTAATAAAACACTAATGATTTTATGGGAAAGATACATGTCACTGTATCATATTAAGTAAAAGTGGAAGATACAACCAGATTGCCTTGATGTCACAAGTTCCCTTTATATGGTCCTTTGTTCCAACACACACATACACTTTCTCCAAATTTGCATGAAGATAATCCAAAAAGCTTGATGGACAAATGGAGGTCTCAAGCACAAATTGTATTAGGATCCTTCAAATAGTCTTCAGCCTATTCTTTTCTCAATCTTGCTTGATCTTGCTTAACCTTTTCCATGAGAAACCCATTATTATATAGGAGAAGATAAAGTGGTTACTAGGATGAGGATGATCCCACCAAATCCAAAAATCCAATGAGATCACAACCATATGGATTCCACCTCACATTCTAGAAGATTATCCTTATAGAAACTTCATGAAACTTCTTCCTTTTCTTAGCTTCAAGTGCCACCACACCCTGCCTATATAGCAGCATGCAGAAATCCTAGAGGCCAGGCATAGAGCAGCCTATAGCGTGATTCTAAAAATGTGCCTTGTAGAGGAAGAACTCAACCATTTTCCTCATGTGAAAGATTGTTTTGGAATCTTGAACACATGGCTATGGGGTCATCATCAAAGTCACCAAAACAATGTGCAACACCACAATAGCAAAATCAGGTAAGGCAAGAGACGTCTCAACAAATTACAGAGGTTCATGATTGTAGAGGATTCAACAATGAAGGAAATGGATAATTTCATTCCTTGTTAGTGCATGAATGAATGGATGCATGCATGGGAAGGATGGAAAGAATGGTCAGAATGGTGAGAGTGAGCCCCCACAATGATGGATTTCCTCACATAAATTTTCATGCGTCCTGGATGACACTTGGCTCTCTAGGAGCTCGTTCCTCTCCCCAAAGGAACTTAGGATAGCATGTTATGTCCAACCTTAGTACTTTAGGAATATATTATAATATTTCCTTGGATTAATCCCTCAAGCTTAGCCCCTTTTTCCTTGCTTCTCAACCCCCTTCCCTTTCCCTTCCTAGTGGAGCTTAGTCCCCCATAACTCTTTCTTCATGGTTGGTCTACACACAATAATGCATTTTTATTAATGATATCCATAATTACATATACAAAAATAGGCTCACTAGCCTTAGCATATAGGCTCTCCGACCTAATAACACATAAGTCTCCCAACTTATAAATAGTTGTCTCACGAGCATACAAACATCATTAGAAATAATTATAATTCAATAGGGGCTCAACCTTGGGGTATTACAGTGGCAGGAAAGGGACCAAACAGTGTCAGAGTTCACTAATGTATTCCATAAATTTCACACAAAGTGAGGTATTGAAGACTTTGAGTGACATTTGGTGCTTAAGTACTGCAACAGTCTGCATATATACATCCAGATAGAAATGTTTCTTCTAGATATTTTATCCTTGGGCACAACCTATCGATATGCTATCAAAATGGAGAGAAATCTTAAATAGAATACATTGTAGTTCGGGTCTTCAAACTCCTCATAGTAGAAGCAGGGAAAAGGTGCCCCCAAATTGTAGATAAAAGGGAAGAGAAAGGATAGACATCCTTAGGATAACCAGTCCAAACCACAAATGTAGAAGGACAATGGGAAGACAAAGAAGGGCACTAGGAAATGGTGCCAATTCCATGAGATCCTCTAGAATAACACCACTAAATGTCACTCAAAGCAGTCATTGATGGCCAATGTTAAAGACTTTGAATCAGATACAAGCTCTGACTCTGAGTTAGAACTAGAAAAAGGGAGACAAATCATTGATGCAAAATCTAGTGCCACAGTTTCTACCACCACCAAGGTCTAGCTCTATGAACTTGATGAACTAGAGGAAGGTGAGCACCTACTTCATTCACAGATGTGGGTGAAGGGTACTCCACCTCACTTCATCATTGATAGAGGTATCTAGAATAACCTCATCTCAGCAGAGGTCATCAAGCGATTGGCCCTATTGAAATCACCACACCTGCAGGCATAGACCATCGGATGGATCTGCTAAGGGAGATATACCTATGTCATTCAAAATTGTTTCCTAAACTAGAACATCAATCCCTTCAAAGATGAGTTAATGTGTGATGTCTCCCACCTTGAATTTTGTGATATTATTTTGGGAAAACCTTATTTATGAAAATGTCATGATGTATATGATTCTAGGCCTCATAGTGTTATTATTACTTGGACATGAAATTATACAGGATACCATAGGTATTCCCATCTACCACCATTTCCTTGATCTATTTTAGGCAATATAGGAAGTTCATCTTTCATATCAACAAGTTTTTATTCTCCATGATTCACACTCAAAGTCAGAGGAAGGTTGCAACCACATCCATGGCCTCCATGGAAGGTCTCTATACATAAGATAAGAAAGTGGATAAGATCATGGAGGAATACACAAATGATGCAGGAGCATCCCTCACGATAAGCAAACAACATGGAAGCGAAAGTCAGCTGGAAGAAGTCCAGCGCAAGTTTTTTTGAATTTTCCTTGAAGCTGATGTGCCAAACATAAATGAGGTCATTTATTAAAGGTGCCTTGGTAAAATGTAATTAGACCTCGAGCCATACTCTCTTGTCTAATATAGACAGAGGCATTTATAGCAGTAAATGTAAGTAGGTAGAATTGAATACTAGATTAGATAGTTCTAGAAGGAAGAGGGAAAACCGAACATAGACACCCTCATTGTGTTGTTGTATTATTATCAATTCAGGAAGAGTTAGAAGAATCCAGAGCATAGAAGAGAAGAAGAGAACTGTAGAAGAACACCCATGTATAGATATTGATTTAATAGAAGTTGATTCATATTCATGGTTGTTGTGTTATTCTCTGTCTATGTGTGTTAAATGCTCTGCTTATGAATATTACTTCCTGTTATGAATTTGTTGTTATGCTGTGTGTATGATTTCAAGTGTTGAGATTGAAATTTGAGAGGAAGTGAAGTGAGTTACAATCGTTTCTCTTTCTAAGCAAGGATTCCTACAAGGAGTGCAGTTGAAGTCATCCGCAAGGAGTGCGTTGACAGAAGGCTCAGGGAGTTAAACTCTTGTTCTCAATTCACTCAGAAGTGAAAGTGGGTTGCTAAAGCCGTGATTCACTCAGAAGTGAAAGTGGGTTGCTAAAGCCGTGCAAGGAGTGCGCAGGCTAAGGAGAGTCTCAGTCGTGAAACCGAGTGAAGTACTGGAGGACTACTACTGCAGGTGTGCGCAGAGTCAAGAGAACTCAACACTTAGAAGTGGTTGAGGACTGCCACAAGAAGTGCGTGCAAAGAACCTCTTTGAGGTTGAAAGCCATTGAGGAAAATCTCAGGAGGGACAAGGCTTCCAAATCCATTGAGGAGAAGCATCGAGAGTTTGTTCATAAGAAGGTTGAATAGGCACTGCAAAGTTACACGTAGAAGAACCAGTGTTCGTAGAAGATACCTATGAAGGAAGTGGACGGTCAGGATCTCATAGAGGAGATCAACAGGATCCCGTCATCCATTGGATCTATCAAAGAAGTGAAGAGGTTACGGTCATGTTGGGAGTTCAAGATTTAGGGGTCGTGAACCGTTGGATCGTGGACCGGTTACCCATCAGTCATTGGATTTGACAGAAGTCGCACAAGAGTTCCCATCGGGAATCCCGTGGTCGAGTGTTTTTCAACAATAGAAACCCTGAAACCCCAGGAAGATCTGGGTCATCCATCTATTGGGATAGGTGGCAGGAAATTGAGAGTTCATCGGCATTTTAGAACTTCAAGAGCCAAGGATCCGTGACCAAGAGAACCCCGGAATGACGGAGGGATCATAGCCATAGGATCTCAAGGAGGACACGTGTTGCGTGATCACTAGGTCGGGATTTTGGTCATTGGAGTACAGGTAAGTGAAGGTTCCTAGCTTTGTAAAGTAGCAAACCCTGAGAGTTGATATGAACCGTCCATCATTTGGGACGCATGTCAGAAACCTGGAGAGAGTCAGGAATCGGAGAATCGGAGTTTTCGAGCACATAGAAATCTTGTCACACAGAATCGCGATCCGCGATTTCCCGACAAGATCTGAACCATTGGTTTTGGAGGATGCATGTCAATAGATCTTGAGGAGTCAGAGATCTGCACCATCGGATAAAATCCCGACAAAAGAGTCGTGTGGGCCACAGGTGGAGCTAGTGGAGGACAGGTGTCAACAATCTGGGCAGAGTTGGGAATCGACATATCAGAGTTCCTAAGGACAAGGAACTCGAGACCCTTTCAAGTCCCGAACCCCAAAGGAAATCAGGACCATTCATTTAGAGGACGTGTGGTAGAGATCTGTGCCATCAGAGGAAGTCCCGACAAGGATTAAGTCCATCGGCGTTTGAAGTTCATCGGGATATTGGGGATCCCGGTGACAAGTGATTCGTGCATTTGAAAATTGCGATCCGTGAAACCTCGATCAGTGGGGGACAAATGTCAGCCATAGCAGGGCTAAGGGAAGAACTGTAGCAGAGCCATTTGTCAGCTTGATGGAGAATCGACGCATCGGGAATTTGGGGATTCTATTGAAAGGAGGTTCGGTGCATTCCAACACGTGAAACCTCGAACCCCGATAAGAGATAAGGCCGTGGTCATAAACTAATAGTCATATGGTGCGAATCCTATAGCTGGAGGGCTATCGTGAAAAAAGGCATGTCGCGAGTTAGAGAATCACGAGTCTTGGGGACACGGGCATTTTGACATCGTAAACCCCAAAATCTCGAAGGGGTTATTGCTGAGGTCATATAGGAGCCTGTCGCGTGAATTAAAGGCTTAGCCAAGGGGGGATGAGGCAACTAAGGGGCACATCGAAGATCGGGGATTGATGTTTCAAGTCACCAGAACATCGTGGGTGTCAAAACCCTGATAGAGGAAAACCCGATAGAGAAAAGGGGGGGATCACGAAAAGAGTTCCTGTGGGAGGAAAATTCCCCGATAGGGAAATAGAAGAACTTCAAGTTCTTCGGGCCGATAGAAGGAGAAAGATCCTATGAGTAGACATGCCCTGGTAGGCATGCCTGCGTCAAGTTGTATCAGAGCTTAGAAAATCTTATTTTCTTTCTGTAGTAGAGGAAAAGGAGAATTCACCATGCCGCCAAAGAGAAGGGGTAGACAATCACTTGATCCATAGGAGGAAAGGGAATTGTCCATAGAAAGAGGTAGGAAAGTATAGAATCCAGACGTGGAGAGAGGAATGTGAAATCTTCGTGCCAGAATGGAGGACATGGAGATAAGACAAAGGTACAAAGCTGATGCAGGACATATCAGTGAATCTGAAAACGAAGACGATGTTGGACATGAAGAAGAGGAAATCTCAGTGGAAGATGCAGCCAATGAGCGTTTAATTAAGGCTATCGCTCAGATGAGTTTGAAAACAAAGATGGGCATTCCATCTTATGAAGGGAATCTGGATGTAGAAGAGCTGCTAGATTGGATTAGAGCTCTAGACACTTACTTCAATTATGAAGATATCGAAGAGGATAAGAAGGTCATGCATGTCATCACAAGATTAAAAGGACATGCAACCTTATGGTGGGATGAGCTGCAAGCTGATAGGCATTTCCAAGGCAAGAAGAAGATTAAGAGCTGGGACAGGATGATTGCAAAGATGAAAGAAAAATTCATTCCTAGGGACTATCAAATTTATCTGTTCAGAAGGATGCAGAACCTGAGACAGAAGCTGATGACAGTGAAAGAGTATACTGAGGAATTTTATAGGTTGAATATCAGGGCAGGTCATCGTGAAAGCAATGATGAAAAGGTGGCTAGGTATATGAATGGCCTGAGGTATGAAATTCAGGATGAAATAAGTATGGAAACCATCCGAACGGTGGAGGATGCTTACCAATTGGCTCTGAAAGATGAGGAGAAGTTGAGCCGTAAACAAAGTCAGAGGGTCCGAGGTAGAAGTCAACCCAGAGGCAAAGCAGTTGCCCAAGATAAATACCATAAGCCCAAGGAGGAATGGAAGAAACCTCAGGAAAAAGTTGAAAGAGGTGGAACTTCACAAAGAAGGCCATATGTTGAGCAGCGAGAACAAAAAATTGAACAAAGAGGAGGATATGCTGATAATGATAGGTTTCCTCATACCAGAGATAGAGGAAGAGGAAGAGGTGGAGTAATTACACACTTCACATGTGGAAAAAATGGGCACAAGTCAGTCGACTGTCCAGATAAAAAGAAGGATGGAGGAGAGACTCACATCGCTGAGGCACAGAGGCGAGATGTTGAGGTAGAATACGCTGAAGGTGGAAGATCATTGGTGATGCAAAAAGTCCTTTTGACGTCAGAGAAGGAGATGGAAAATTCAGCGCAAAGGAACAACCTTTTTAGGACTGCTTGCAAGACCAAGGGTTGGGCATGCAAGGTTATCGTGGACAGTGGAAGCACTGATAATCTCGTTTCAACCGAGATGGTGGAGAAGCTGGAGCTGGAGACAACTGATCATCCAAGTCCATACAAAGTTTCATGGCTATAGAAGGGACATCAGGTAAATGTCACAAAATAGTGCTTAGTGGACATTAAAATAGGAGGGTATAATGATAAAATTTTATGTGATGTCATTCCTATGGATGTCTGTCATTTATTGCTAGGCCGACCATGGCAATATGATAGGAATGTAATTCATGATGGGAGGATGAACAAATATACCCTGAAGAAGAATGGGAGGACTCATATGTTGTGCCCAATTGAGGATAAAGAAGTGAAACTGGAAGTGAGCAATAGAGTACATCTCATGAGTGGGAAGGAACTTCTTACAGAAGTAAAGAAGAAGGAGGATCCACAATTCTTTGTGGTCAGAAAGCTGAGGATTTTTCTGACTAGCACAAGAGTGGACGATTTTCCAGAAGAAGTTCAGGAACTACTGGAAGAGTTCGCTGATATTGTAGTGGATGAACTACCTCGTTCGTTACCACCAATAAGGAGTGTGAGTCATCATATTGACCTCATACCAGGAGCTAGTTTTCCAAACAAAGCCGCGTATAGGTTGACGCCGCAGGAGAATGAAGAAGTTAAAAGGCAGGTCTACGAGTTGTTAGACAAAGGTTTGGTCAGGGAAAGCTTGAGTCTGTGTGATGTTCCAACAGTGCTCAGTCTGAAGAAAGACGGAGGCTGGAGGATGTGCACTGATTCAAGAGCCATCAACAAGATAACTATCAGGTATAGATTTCCACTACCAAGAATGGATGATTTGATGGATTGCTTAAGTGGAGATTTTTTTTTTTCAAAGATAGATTTGAAGAGTGGATATCATCAGATTCGTATGAGAGAAGGTGACGAATGGAAAACAACATTCAAGACAAACGAAGGTTTGTATGAATGGCTTATAATGCCGTTTGGCTTGACGAATGGACCAAGTACCTTTATGAGGTTGATGAATGAAGTCCTGAAGGAGTTCATCGGAAAGTTTGTCATCATGTATCTGGATGACATATTGGTTTTCAGTAAGACTAAGGCTGAACATCTGAAGTATTTGTCCATTTTGATGAGGAAGATACAACAGGAGAAGCTATTGATAAATATGGAGAAGTCCTCGTTCATGAAGAAAAAACTCGTTTATTTGGGTTTTGTTATATCTGCAAATGAATTGAGGATGGATCCAGATAAGGTGGAGGTAATCAAGAATTGGCCATCACCAAGGAACATATATGAGGTGAGAAGTTTTCATGGTTTGGCTATTTTCTACCACAAATTCATCAAGAATTTCAGTGGAATTAGCACAACAATGATGGACACAGTCAAGAAAAGACATAAATATTTTCATTGGACTGAAGAGGCTGAGAAGAGTTTCAATTTGTTGAAACAAAAGATTACAGAGCAACCAATTTTGTTGTTGCCATATTTTCAAAAGACATTTCAGGTAAAATGTGATGTAAGCGGGTTTGCAATCGGAGCGGTCTTGAGCCAGGAGGACAGAACAATTGCATATTTCAGTGAGAAGCTGAATGAGGAAAAAGAAAAGTACTCCACGTATGATAAAGAATTTTATGCTATCATACAAGCATTGAAAAAATGGAGGCACTATTTGATTCCAAAGGAATTTATTCTATATAGTGATAACCATGCATTATAGTTTGTGACGCAACAAGAAAAGTTGAATCAGAGGCATGTTAAGTGGGTTGAATACATGCATAATTTCACTTTTGTAATAAAGCATATTTCTAGTACTGCTAATAAAGTGGCTGATGCTTTGAGCAAGAAATGTTTGTTGTTGCAGGAGTTCAAAGTAAGGACACTAGGCTTTGATGATATGAGGGACATGTATGAAAATGATCAAGATTTCAAGGAAGCGTATGAAGCAGCTGAGAACCCGGTTCTCAGAGACAGTAGCCCTTGGATAGACTACATGATCCAGGAGGGATTACTGTTCAGAGGCAATCAATTGTTTATTCCAAATTGCTCCATGAGGGAGAATCTGTTAAAGGAGAACATAGCGGAGGATTGGCAAGACACTTTGGTCATGACAAGACATTCACAAAGTTGAGCGAGTCATACTTTTGGCTAGGGATGTGAGAAGAGGTCAAGAGGTTTGTGGACAGATGCAGGATTTACTAGAATTCAAAAGGCAGGAAGCAGAATGCGGGTTTTTATCAACCATTTCCCATACCTGAGAAGCCGTGGGATGAGATTAGCATGGATTTTGTGTTGGGATTGCCGAGGACACAAAGGGGTGTTTATTCAATCTTTATGGTAGTTTATAGGTTTTCTAAGATGGCACACTTCATTCCATGCTAGAAAACTAGCGATGTGACTCACATCACAAATTTGTTTTTCAAAGAGATCGTCCGACTTCATGGATTGCCGAAAAGCATAGTTTCGGACAAAGATACAAAATTCATAGGACATTTCTGGAGGATGATGTGGAAGAAGCTGGGGACTAATCTGATGTTCAGTTCATCTTATCATCCTCAGATGGATGGGCAAACGGAAGTGGTCAACAAGAGTCTAGGAGACTTGCTGAGGAGCTTGGTGACAGAGCACCATAGCAGCTGGGATAGCATATTGCCGCAGGCAGAGTTTTCTTACAATGACTCAGTAAATTGGAGCATGGGAAAAAGTCCATTCTAGATTGTCTATGGGAGGTAGCCAAGAGGAGTTTCTAAATTAATGGATTCAAAACAGACTGACACTAGAAGTGCTAGTGCAGGAGAATTCGCTAAAGCGATGAAGGCACTTCACAACCAGGTGAAGGAGCGACTATTGAAGTCAAGTCAGGAGTATAAATGCAGAGAAGATCAACATCGGAGACAACTTCATTTTGAATTGGGTGATCTAGTTCTGGCACATTTGAGGAAGGAGAGGTTCCCGAGAGGAACATACAACAAGTTAAAAATGAAGAAAATCAGACCATGCAAGGTCTTGAAGAAGATGGGAGAGAATGCTTATGAGATCGAGTTACCAGAGGGCATTGGAATATCTCTGATATTCAATGTCTCGGACTTATACCCATACAAGATTGAGGAAGCATGAACAAGTGATGAACAACCAGAAGTTCAGTGGCAGAAGCAAATTCCAGTTGTAGAGAAGCCACAGATGGAGTAGATACTAGATAAACGAGTCGGTAAGAAATCATTATAATTCAATAGGGGCTCAACCTTGGGGTATTACAGCGGTAGGAAAGTGACCAAATAGTGTCAGAGTTGACTAATGTCTTCCATAAATTTCACACAAAGTGAGGTATTGAAGACTTTGAGTGACATTTGGTGCTTAAGTACTGCAACAGTCTACATATATACATCCAGACAGAAATGTTGCTTCTGGATATTTTATCCTTGGGCACAACCTATCGATATGCTATCAAAATGGAGCGAAAGCTTAAATAGAATACACTGTAGTTCAGGTCTTCAAACCCCTCATAGTAGAAGCAGGGAAAAGGTGCCCCCAAATTGTAGATAAAAGGGAAGAGAAAGGATAGAAAACCTTAGGATAACCAGTCCAAACCACAAATGTAGAAGGACAATGGGAAGACAAATAAGGACACTAGGAAATGGTGCCATTTCCATGAGATCCTCTAGAATAACACCACTAAATGTCACTCAAAGAAGTCATTGATGGCCAATGTTAAAGACTTTGAATCGGATACAAGCTCCGACTCTGAGTTAGAACTAGAAAAAGGGAGACAAATCATTGATGCAAAATCTAGTGCCACAGTTTCTACCACCACCAAGGTCTATCTCTAAGAACTTGATGAACTAGAGGAAGGTGAGCACCTACTTTATTCACAGATGTGGGTGAAGGGTACTCCACTTCACTTCATCATTGATAGAGGTAGCTAGAATAACCTCATCTTAGTAGAGGTCATCAAGCGGTTGGCCCTATTGAAATCACCACACCTGCAGACATATACCATCGGATGGATCTGCTAAGGGATATATACCTATGTCATTCAAAATTGTTTCCTAAACTAGAACTACAATCCCTTCAAAGATGAGTTAATGTGTGATGTCTCCCACCTTGAATTTTGTGATATTATTTTTGGGAAAAACTTATTTATGAAAATGTCATGATGTATATGAGTCTAGGCCTTGTACTGTTATTATTACTTGGACATGAAATTATACAGGATACCATAGGTATTCCCATCTACCACCATTTCCTTGATCTATTTTAGGAAATATAGGAAGTTCATCTTTCATATCAAGAAGTTTTTCTTCTTCATGATTCACACTCAAAGTCAGAGGAAGGTTGCAACCACATCCATGGCCTCCATGGAAGGTCTCTATACATAAGAGAAGAAAGTGGATAAGGTCATGGAGGAATACACAGATAATGCAGGAGCATCCCTCACGACAAGCAAGAAACGTGGAAGTGGAAGTCAGCTAGAAGACGTCCAGCGCAAGTTTTTTTGAATTTTCCTTGAAGCTGATGCGCCAAACATAAATGAGGTCATTTATTGAAGGCGCCTTGGTAAAATGTAATCATACCTTGAGCCATATTCTCTTGTCTGAGATAGACAGAGGAATTTATAGTAGTAAATGTAAGTAGGTAGAATTGAATACTAGATTACATAGTTCTAGAAGGAAGAGGGAAAGCCAAACATAGACACCCTCATTGTGTCGTTGTATTATTATCAATTCAGGAAGAGTTAGAAGAATCCAGAGCATATAAGAGAAGAAGAGAACTGTAGAAGAACACCCATGTACAGATCTTGAATTAATAGAAGAAGTTGATTCAGATTCATGGCTGTTGTGTTATTCTCTGTGTATGTGTGTTAAATGCTCTGCTTATGAATATTACTTCTTGTTATGCATTTGTTGTTATGTTGTGTGTATGATTTCATGTGTTGAGATTGAAATCTAAGAGGAAGTGAAGTGAGTTACAATCATTTATCTTTCTGAGAAAGGATTCCTGCAAGGAGTGCAGTTGAAGTCGTTCGCAAGGAGTGCGTTGACAAAAGGCTCAGGGAGTTAAACTCTTGTTCTCAATTCACTCAGAAGTGAAAGTGGGTTGCTAAAGCCGTGCAAGGAGTGCGCAGGCTAAGGAGAGTCTCATTCATGAAACTGAGTGAAGTATTGAAGGACTACTGTTGCAGGTGTGTGTAGAGTCAAGAGAACTCAACACTTAGAAGTGGTTGAGGACTGCCGCAAGGAGTGCGTGCAAAGAACCTCTTTGAGGTTGAAAGCCATTGAGGAAAAACTCAGGAGGGACAAGGCTTCCAAATCCATTGAGGAGAAGCACCAAGAGTCTATGCATAAGAAGGTTGAATAGGCGTTACAAAGTTACATGCAGAAGAACCAGTGTTTGTAGAATATACTTACGAAGGAAGTGGACGGTCAGGATCTCGTAGAGGAGATCGACAGGATCCCATCAGCCATTGGATCTATCGAAGAAATGAAGAGGTTACGGTCATGCTAGGAGTTTAAGCTCCATGGGTTGTGAACCGTTGGATCATGGATAGGTTACCCGTCAGTTGTTGGATATGACAGAAGTTGCAAAGGAGTTCCCATCGATATTTGAAGGATCGAGAATCCTGTGGTCGAGTGTTTTTAAAAAATAGAAGCCCCGAAACCCCGGAAAGATCTGGGTCGTCCATCTATTGGGATAGGTGGTAGCAAATCGAGATTTCATCGACATTTCAAAACTTCAGGAGCCAAGGATCTGTGACCAGGAGAACCCCAGAACAACAGGGGGATCATAGCTGTAGGATCTCAAGGAGGACACGTGTCGCGTGATCACCAGGTCGGGATTTTGGTCATCAAAGTACAGGTAAGTGAAGGTTCCTAGCTTTGTAAAGTAGTGAACCCCGAGAGTTGATCTGAACCATCCATCATTTGGGATGCGTATCAAAAACCTGGAGAGAGTCGAGAATCAGAGAATCAAAGTTTTCGAGCACATATAAACATTGTCACACGGAATCGCGATCCGTGATTTCCCGACAAAATCTGAACCGTTGGTTTTGGAGGACGCATGTCAATAGATCTCAAGGAGTTGGAGATCTGCGCCATCGGAGAAAATCCTGACAGAAGAGTCATGTGGTCCATAGATGGAGCTAGTGGAGGACATGTGTTAGCAATCTAGGCAGAGTCGGAAATCGGCATATCGGAGTTCCTAAGGAAAAGGAACTCGAGACCCTTTCAAGTCCCGAACCCCAGAGGAAATTGGGACCGTTCATTTAGAGGATGCGTGGCAGAGATCTGCGCCATCGAAGGAAGTCCCGACAAGGAATAAGTCCATTGAAATTTGGAGTTCATCGGGATATCAGGGATCCCGGTGACAAGTGATTCGTGCATTTGGAAATCGCGATCTGCGAAACCCCGATCAGTGGGGGACAACTGTCAGCCATAGCAAGGCTGAGGGAAGAACCGTAGCAGAGCCATTTGTCAGCTCCACGGAGAATCGGTGCATTGGGAAATCGAGGATTCTATTGATAGGAGGTTTGGTGCATTCCAACACACAAAACCCTGGACCCTGATAAGAGATAAGTTCATGGTCACAAACCAATAGTCATATGGTGCGAAGCCTATAGCCGGAGGGCTATCATGAAAAAAGGCACATTGCGAATCGGAGAATCGTGAGTCTTGGGGACATGGGCATTTCGACATCATAAACCCTGAAATCCTGATGGGGTTATTGTTGAGGTCATATAGGAGCCGGTCGCGTGAATTAAAGGCTTAGCCAAGGGGGGCTGAGGCAAATAAGGGGCACATCAGAGATTGAGGATCAGCATTTCAATTCACTAGAACATCGTGGGTGTCAAAACCCCGATAGAGGAAAACCTGATAGAGAAAAGGGGGGATCACGAAAAGAGTTCCTGTGGGAGGAAAATTCCCCAATAGGGAAATAGAAGAACTTCACGTTCTTCGGGCCGATAGAAGGAGAAAGATCCTATGAGCGGACGTGCCCTAGTAGGCATGCCTACATCAACATACATCTTCTCCTCACCCGCTAGGGTACCTCTACACTATTAGGTCAAGCACTCAATCGATCCTACCCTTGGTGCACCACTACTTGATGGGCCATTTTGTCACCACTCTCTATCACAAAATGAGGAAATCAAGCTCTAGATCCAAGAACTTCTAAAAAAGGGGCACATCCTCCCAAGATCATCACCTTGTGTAAGCCCAATCATCCTTGTGAAGAATCAAAAAGGGTCCTTGTGAATCTACATTGATTATCGGGCTCTAAATAAAATCAAATTCAGGAATTGGTACCCAATTCCTCGAATTGACAATCTCCTTGACCATCTCAAGGGGGAAAAATACTTCAGTAAGATTGATCTAAAATCTGGCTAACAGTAGGTCCTAATAGAGAAGAATGATGTATGGAAGACTACCTTCAAGTCGAAAGAAGGTCCCTTTGAATGGTTTTTCATGGCCATTGGCTTGATAAATGGCTCAAAAGCTTTCATGAGGATGATGGAAGATGTCTTGTGGCATTTCACTAAATCATTTTTGGTGGTGTATTTGGATGACATCCTCATATTCAACAAGAATTGGGTGGAACACTTGCAACACATTCAATAGGTTATACACACTCTATGACAACAAAATCTATATGAAAATATGGAAAAATGATCCTTCGACATGAACATGGTCCATTACCTAGGATATATTGTTGATGAGCATGAGATGCATTTATATCTAGCTAATATATAGTTCATCCATGACTGGCCAACCCCAACCACTCTCACTAAGCTTCAGAGATACTTAAGCCTTTCTAATTTCTATAACATGTTCATTTTGGGATTCTCAGACATTGCATGGGCCCTTAGCCAAGTGACCATGGGTGGTGGAAAGAAAAAATTCATGTGGGGCTAGTCGCAACAGAAATCATTCAATGATTTAAAGAAGCTCTTGTGCACATCACTAGTGCTCTCATTGCCCAACCTGAAACATCCTTTTGAGATTAGGACAGATGATTCAGACTATGTTGTGGGAGAAGTTCTCACCCATCATGGACATCCTTTGGCCTATCATAGTGAGACACTATCAAATATTTTACATAAGTACCCTATTTATGACAAAGAAATGTACTCCATTGTACAAGCTTGTTTCCAGTGGATGAATTGCATTCTATGGAAGCAGACAATCATCCAAAATCATCATAAGACTTTTTAGTTCATGGAAACAAAAAGTGTATTTCAAAATTCCCTCCATCAGAAGTGGTCCATATACTTGCAATAGTTTCATTTCAACATCAAGTTTAAGACAGGGAGCACTAACCATGTTGTTGACTACCTCAGTCGACCTCTAGTTGTCTCACTAACCACAGTGCTACACTCATACATACATGGGACCTTCATATAGCCCCAACTATATGAGAGAGATCCTGACTTCGCTACTACCTAGCATATGATGTGAACAAACACATCCATCACTGATTTTCATCTGTAGGATGATTTATTATGCCATCTGGGCATCTCTACATTCCATCAAGCGAGTGATGAAAATGGATTTGGGAAGCTCACTACAATTAGGTGGCAGAACAATTTGGCATAGAGAATACAATGGCAATATTGAAGAAACATATCTATTAGCCAAAACTTTGATAGGATATTAGCAAGTATATCAGGTCCTACAGAGCTTGCACCTTTTCCAAACCGACCATTAAGAAACAAGGCTTGTACACCCCTCTTTCTACTCATGATAGGCCTTGGGAATCCATATTAATGGACTTCATGTTGGTCCTTCCTTCAACCAAGCAGGGAAATGACTGTGTTTTCATGGTTGTTGATAGATTTTACAAGATGGTGATTTTAGTCACCTGCAACAAGAGGATCACAACAGAGGCCACTACCAATATCTTCTTTGAATGAGTGTGGGTACATTTTGGGATACCAAAAACCATCATCTCCGATTAGGAAATCCATTCCCTTAGCACATTTTGGTCAATCCTTTGGTCATGGATGGACACCAATATCACCAAATCCATGACCTTCCACCCAAAAATGGATGGCCAAACCGAGGTCATTAATGGGATGATCATGCATATTTTGTGCATGTAAAATTCCAAGAATCATTGCACATGGGATGAGAGTCTTCCCTATGTTTAGAATAGATAAAAAAGATCCATATATATCTCAACTGACCATAGCTCCTTTCAGGAGGGGATGGGATTTCAACCATTGGGCCCCATGGATGTTTCACTACCCCTTGCGTCCACACAAGCATAATCATTCCATGCACAAACCGAAGCCAAAAAATCCACCTGGTTCATTAAAAGAATACAACACATATTCCAATAGGTTTATCATACTTTGAAGAAGTTCAATGCCAAGTACAAGAAACTCCATGATCAACATTGGGTGCCACACAAGTTTCAGGTGGGAGATAAAGTTTGGTTGCACTTGTAGAAAGAATACCTTATAGGAACACATAGAAATATTCGTCCACTCCACTATGGACCTTAGACCATCACCAATACTATTGGTGACAATGATTTTGAGCTCAACATCCCCCGCCCTCCTTTGCTTGTACCTATTATTTAATGTGGGCCTCCTTCAGCCATACTTTCCCCCTTTGTTGGACACCTTAGAGATAGTAGAACAGTGGAAACCAATAGAGCTCAAATCTGAATGCATGGAACAAACATCCACTAATAATATGGTGGACACACAGGTCAATGTCATGTGCCAATATAAACTTCAAATTTATCGGGTTGTGAAAGTGGGGAAGCTCCTGCACCAAGGCAAGTGGCTCACCCAGGGCCAAATTCAATAGAACTTTCCTCATCTAATGGGGAAATTCAATGCAATGGAGACCATTTCTTACTAACAAGGGAAGATTGATCCAAGTTTCCCACCTCTTCCAGATGGCTCACATACAACTTTCATTTTTGTAGTTACATTTTTGTATCTTGGACTTGTTTCCTAGCTTTTCGGGTCATAAACTTCCAGGGTCGTTTTGGAGCCCTAATTTTTTTTTTTTGGACCTGCCACAGTCACACCCTAAGTGGATTTATATGTTGATGGAATCATGTGTAGTCCTTAGATAGACATTTCCAATGGGATATCATGCACATAAAATGGATATCACATGCAAAATTTACGACCCTAGGAAGTTGATGTACCAACGTACTCCAATGGGGCACACATGACTTTTGGTGCATCATCTCCTAGGGTTATGTTTTTGGATGTATAGGGTTTTGGAATTCATGGTTGATGTAAAAAGTCCTTTGGAGCCTCATTTTACTCATCTTCTTGTGAATGAGAATACTCATCAAATCTCTTCTTAGAGATAAGATACTACCATTCTAGCAAGCTTGTTTTAGTTTGCATTTTTACAGTTTCAACATATTTCTTATTTAATAGAAGTCAATTTTTACTATATCCTTGTTATTGTTAACTATATCTCTATTGTAATATTATAGATCTGTATTTTCATTTTTTTCCGCTCATAAATATGGATCACACATCAAGGTTACCATAATTGTTCCTCACACCTTCGCTAGCCAATGTTTTGGGGACTTGATATCCCCTAGAGGGTTGGTTTTTAGAAGGCCTATTTTATCCATTCATTTCTTGTTGTTGGTTGAGATATATTAGGGGAGTACTCTATTTGTTTCATGTATATATGGCCTTAGTTTTATTATTTTTAGTTTTCATTAAATATTTATTCACTGTGGTTGACTAACTGATGTATTGGTCTCATAGACCATTTTCCCTTTCCCTGGAGGGGGAGCAACAACCACCCATTAAATGTAGATTGGTGTCCATTAAAGACAACAAGAATAATATATATATTGCATAATACTTTGAGGGGAATGAAAAAGTATTGATCAAAGTAGTCGATGAAGTTAATCTACTAAAATTTAAGGCCTCATTAACTAGTCCTTTTTTCCCCGTACTCTTACAAGTTGGAGAGCATTTTTTGCAACCCTTTTACTTTTTCAATAATCCTCTAATGAAGTCTAGTATGGGTGACTCATATAGTTAGGGAGAATCTACAACTTTGTTGTCTATCACTATAGGGGAAACCTTGATAATGTCCTCCTTACCTCCTATTAGTGGTATCAACCCTACTCCATCCATTCCTAGTGCATTCGTCCACTCAATATGTGGAATTCCATTACTAAATTCATTTCCTTCTGCAAGAGGATATAGTGTTAACATGCCCATCCCATCCTTTGGGATACCCACATCTATATTTATGTTTAGTGGGGGTAAATTACTTATTTATAGTGATAGCAAGGGTTTTCCATCCTCTTCCAACATCCCTATAAGTAGCTCGATGGTGCCAAATGATAGATTCCCCTTTCATTGGAATTCCCATAGTGGGTATAGGAATTCTCCAGCTCATGCTGGGGGTGAAATGTTTTTTGGGGGAACTAGTTCCCCTTAGGGAAATTTGTTGAATCCTACAAGAACTAATCCTTTCCTACATTCTTATGTCTAAGGCGGCACACCCCTTGGGGAATTTTTTGGTTCAATAGGCGGTCCTCATATAGGTTCCGTCCCTATTTTTGGTAGTGTACTCACTGGGATAAGTTATGGCCTAGGGAATAATAACCCTTTTTGGAGTGCATATGTCCATGGGATATAACCTCAAGGGTTTATGTTTCCCCTAGGAAACAATTATGGCCCATACACTAGCAACCCTTTTGGGAACACTTACATCCCTAGAAGCCCTCCTCAAGGGTATATGTATGGTCCCAAAATCGATAATGTTTCTTGTGGTTCATTCATCCCCATAGGCTGACCTCAAGGAACTGTATATGGTCTTGAAAGAAGTCATGTGGCCAATAAATTTTTCATCCCTAGGGGAAACCAATTGGGGGGATCACAAGATCCATCTAAGGCACAATCATATTCCTTATATTGGAACTCATTTAATTCACAAGTACTTTATTTGAGAACTCTCGCTCTTCTAGATTTATCATGATTGAAAAACAATCCCATTTTCCACTACCCATTGTGGCTGCCTATCCTTACCAAGTTGTCATTAGAAAACCCTAAGTTTGGAGAAAATTCATGAGAGGACCCCTCCATGAACATCATAAAATACCATATGTGGTGCTCGCCCAAATCATTCATTGATGATAGCCTTTGATTGCATCTTTTCCAAGGAACTTTGACTGGAGGAATCACTAAATGGTATGTAGAACTAAAAGGTGCTTCCTATGAAAATTTTGCCACCTTGTCCATGACATTCATAACACATTTCCAATTACCCATTACGTACAAGTCTAGGAACGAATTCCTGACATCTTTGTGTCAAGACGCCTCCATGCATATTTTTTATCATATTCATGATTGGAGACAATGAGGTATGCTCATCAAGGATATGATTCCTAAACAATTCCTTATGGATTGGTTTATAAGGTCTTTACTCCCTACCATATCCAAGGATGTCACCATGGAAGGGGAAGACACAGAGGAACAAGATATCTTGTATTCCCAACATCTAAAATTGATTTATTCTCAGTATTTCATTCCATATGATATTATCTTACATGCATTAGGGTCGTCCATGGATCCATACCAACCAACCCCATGCCCCCATGACGATGGTGTAGTGGGTTATGTTTCTAGTATCTATGTGGGGTATTTGGTTGGAAAATTCGGTTAAATTAATATCACATCACACCCATCTACTTCTACACCCACCTTTCAGATGACTATGAGTATCAATAAAACCTCTAAGGTGAATTTGTTGCAATCCACACAATCAAATAATCCTCGACAACAAAGAGGAAATAAAAAAAAGAAAAAAAGAATTGTTAAAATTTCGGTATGCTCATTTAACCATAGACAATTTCACATCATTGTCACCCAACCATAGGTGTTCAAATTTTCCACCCCTGAGCACACTAACTGTAGTGTCCCCAAGGCTGAGCCCCATTACAGATCATGATATATGCAATGAATTGTAAATGTGCTCTATAGGATGGTGAGCCAAGTTTTGTAAAAGCTGGAAGGCTTATGTGTTTGTTAGGCCAGGAAGCCTAAGTGTTTGAGGGCCAGGAGCCTGCTGTTGTACTTGTATGTATGCAGAATAATCAATAAAATATAAACACTGCCAGGTGCAGACCAACCACGATGAATGAGTGAAGGGGGACTGAGTGTCCACAGAGTGGGCAAGGAACTAGGGGCTGGAAGGTGGGAAAGGGGCTAAGTGTTGAGCCTAGGGGCTAAGCCTAGGGGGGGGATTAAACCTGGAAATAATATTTTAATATTATTTCAAAAGATATGTGCATCATATGTTTTTATCCTAAGTCCTTTTAGAAGGACACATGATTTCCCAAGTGGTGGGAGGAACACGTGCTGGTGGAACGGATGCAGTTCCATGGGTGACAAGTGTCAACCCTGGTGCATGCACTAAAAGGCCAGGATGTGTCGTGAGAAGGGTTCCTCCTCCTCCATTCGATTGGGTACGGCCCTGAGTGTGAGGGGTGCAAGCTTGTATGCAGGAGACCTCATGCAATCCTAAAACGAGGGGGGGGGGAAGCCTATGTTTGTTCTGCAAAATCCATGTACACCCTATGTTCTGAGAGCCAAGAAGATTGGGTTCATCTGAAAATCCAGTTCACTCCTTACCCATTCGGAACTAGGGAGTCTGTGTAATTCCCTGCATGGATGGTTGTCATGCGTTCCTAGAATCAACACCGTGATACCTTGCTTCCATTGTTTAGCTTGTGTGAGAAGCCTGAGTCTGTATTCCCGGTTGACTGTGGTGGGCATGCAGTTCTGGACTATGTGAGGCTTGTTGGCCTATGAGCGACTCCCTCCAGGTGAGAGAGTGTGCAGAGGAAGGAGAGAGCTCTTGGAAGGAACCTTGTAGCTACCAAAGAACCTGGAGACTTCCGGTCTGGTCTATTCCTATAACCCAAGGTAAGGGAGACTGGTAGCCGAAGGACTGTCTAGGTGACAGAGAAGGTGTACTCTCCTGGGGTGGAACAGGGATGTGGGGAATGTGGGTTTGTGGGCAGTGAGCGTGGGAGATTCCTGTGAGAGCATTCTTCCTGGTGGTTGTGTGTGACTGAATTCCCTATAACCTCAGCCTCAGTCTGGATTCCTTGCCCTGGGGTGGAGCTCAGTCCTAGCTCGGGGGTGACACACTGTTGATTTGAGGAGTAGTGCGGTCTATGGTTGGGAGTTTCATGGAAGGCCTACACTTGGTTGGTGGATTTCACCACTGTTACAAGATAAGTATCTGAATTATGCTTTGATCATGTTTTGCATGACTGAGCTGTTTATGTATCATGTTTTCTGTTGTGTATATGAATTAATATGATAAGGCTAAATGCTTGTTGAATATAGCAGTAATTCATATGTTTTACTCTGAGTTATATGTATTTCTTTATTTGAATGCATGTGGTTATATAATTCCAGTATGAGTTATGTAAAAGTGCGTGTACAGATTGGTAACCGAGAGCGATGAAAGCCTTGGTAGTGAAAAGTGACACTAGAATTTGGTATCAGAGCCAAGGTTTCAACATTGAGCCTAGATGGGCTAGTGGAGTGGTCTTTTGACCAAGAATTTGAAGAGAAATTGGGTCTGAACTGGCCAATTTCGGACCTTGGTTTGTTCCAATGTGTCAAGTAGTTTCTTGACCACACCTACGCGCTCAGAAGGTTTAGCGGTGCAGTGAAACTGCAGCCAATGTGGTCTACGGCCACAGGGAGACAGGTCTCTACACCAATGGTGTTAGAACCTTAGGATCTGTTCGGGAGGGAAGGCGAGCCCTCATGACTTTTGGATCTAGAAAAATGTGCATAAGGATTAAAATTCCTTTGGAAATGACATAGGAGTGTGGAAATCGTGATATGCGAAATCCTGAGTTAGTTAGAAATCGTTTGAGCCGTCAGATCTCGGACAGAAAACCCGATAGTCGTTGGATTTGCTGAGAGGTGTCTGAAGGTTAAACCTCTGAGACTAGGGGAGAAAGATCCAAAATAGATCTAGACCATCTGTAAAATGGAGGACACGTGTCGTGAGATTTTCCATTCTGGAAAATAAAAAATTGTGATATCGAAGTCATCGAGAAAAATCCCGAGAATGGAGTCGTCTATTGGTATTTGGGCCATCGGGATATTGGGAATCGCAGGGACAAGAAATCCATGCATTGTGGAATTCCAAAACCCAAAACCCCGATGAGAGGTTTGACTACGGTCATGAGGTAGAGGTCACATGGACCAGGAGCTAAGCTAGGAGGGATAACGTGTGAGGGACGCATCGGGATTCGGAGAATCGTGAATCTTGAGGACATGTGCTTTTGGACATTGGGAAGTCCGAAACCCCGATAAGAGTAAAAGACTATGGTCTTATGAGAGGTAGTCACATGGACCTCGGCATAGCTGGGGGGCTAAGGCAAAGGCACATTGGCAAATCGGGGATCGGGAGTTTGTGAGGACAGGAACTCATGTCGTCGGGGATCACGAAACCCCGACACCCGAAGCTTCAATCGGGAGATGTGCCATATAGACACATGAAGAGTACCATGTGCCAGCGAGTGGGAATACAAGACAAGAGTGGTGGGACCCGATGACATTGTTGAAAGTGACGTGGAACCTCATGAACTTGCCACGTGCCACCATGGTAGTGGGCGACAGCTGTGCTATGGACCCATAGGGTAGAGTGAGTCGGAATTTTGGAAGTCGGGGTTTGGAGAACAAAGAGGGTATAAAAGCCTCGTGGGCCGAAACCCCAAAACTTGAAGTCCCAAAATGCCGAGAAGATGGAAGTTCCGAAAACCTGAAGTCCTGTGTACCAAAACTCAAGGTCCCGAAAGTCCCGAAATATCGGAAATTGAAGTTTTGGACACCTAAAAAACACAGAGATGAATAGAACTCAGACAATTCTTGAAATTGAAACACTTTATTAAACATCGATGGTTATGAAATATGACGAATTGTCAAGAGATGAAGGCTCGACAAATTCGAGTCATCTGTGCATTATATTGCTGAAGACTGACGAGTGCCGGAACTGTTTTGGAAATTGCCTTAAATGCAAAGAAATGGGAGAGATACATGATACTTCCAGTTCAAGAAAATTATTTAAAACAAAATGTCTTTTTATTTTTTCCGAACTGGCTTATAAGTATTGTGGATTGTTCACAAAAGTTTAATGGACTGACAAACTTCAAATTGAATTGCACAGTGCGTGTGCATAGTTCAATGAAGGTCAGGATTCCAGTTAACCAACACTGAGTATGGAGTGGGGAAAAGTGAAGTTTACCCCTGAAATAGAAGATGAACAGGAAGGAAAGGATGTTAACCTGGGAGTCGAAGGATCAAACTCTAATGGGCATGGAAAAGAGATGGATAAGAAAGGAAATATGATGAAAATCATTGAAGGGCTGTAAAGAGAGGCCAAGGAGTCTCGAGCTGATAGCCGAAAGCTCATGAAAGTCAGGGACCAACAAGGTGCATTAAACTTAAAATTTTTTAAGAGTCTAGAAAGAATAGAGAAGAAACTTGAGAAGGGAAGAGACTCAGGTACGACAGAGAGTCGCAGAAATCATGGGTGAAGAAGTAGATCAAGGAGTGGTATACGACATCACAGTCACTCCCAAAAACATTCGGACAGGGAGACACACAGCATCTCGACCCTGTCCCCTACCAGAAAACATCAAAAATCTGGAAGGGAGGAATTGAAAGGAGAGATGAATAAAGTTAAACCTCCAACATTCGATGGAGAACATAAGAAGGAGGAAGATGCTGAGACATGGTTGTTGGGCATGAAGAAATACTTCGAACTGCAGAATTATTTTTCCCGTGTAGAAGGTAGAATTGCAATGTACCAGCTGAAAGGAAAATCATCCATGTGGTGGGATCAGTTTGTGTAGGTGCAGCACATCAGAGAGAAACAGGTCACTTGGAAGGAATTTAAGATATATTTTGAGAAGAAATACTTGACTAAAAGATACTATGATAGAAAGATGAAGGAGTTCTTCGAACTCAAGTTGGGCAGTATGACCATTGATGAGTATGAACGAAGTTTTCTGGAACTACTGAGGTATGTTCCATTCATCAAAGATGAGGCTGTCAAAATTCAGAGGTATCTGAGTGGAATGCCACCTTCCATTGGTGACAAGATTCAATATGATGATCCTAAGACCATGGAAGAAACCATAAGAAGGGTGAAATGCCTATATGAACAACAAAGAGAAAAGCCTACCTTTCAGAAGGCTTGGGATGACCAGAAGAGGTTTAAGGAAGGACAGAGTCAAAAGGGAAGCAAGCCTTCCTTTTTCAGAAATATTCCTTGGGGACAATCATCTTTTAAAGAGCCCAGGAAAGTTGAAGGGAGCGAACAGATGCCAAGGCCTCCACCCATGGAGTGTTGGGGCTATAAAGGGAATCATAGGTACAGAGACTGCCCCCACAGAAAAGACAAAGAAAGAACTGTCCATACTGTTCAACAAGCTGAAACAGTGGAGGATATGGGCAGCAGAATGCTGAGGATCTACATAGCCCTAGACAATAAGCAAGCGAAATTTCAATCACACATGATTGAAGTGGAAGGTATGATCAACAACTGACCACTTGTTATTTTGATTGATTCAGGGGCTAGCCATAGTTATGTAGATCCTAGAGTGGTGGAAAGTTTGCATCTAACGAAGAGAAAACATGAGAAGTCTTGGTTAGTGCAATTAGCCAGAGGGACCAAGAGGAGGGTCACTAAATTGGTTAAGTCCTATTTGGTGGACATGAAAGGAATGAGCACTAAAGATGAATTGAACATTCTTCCTTTAGGCTCATATGATTGCTTAATTGGGATGGACTGGTTGGACCAGCACCATGACCTTCTGGATTGTTGTAACAAGAGGTTCACATGTATGGATGAGGAGGGAAATTAGGTAACAATCCAAGGAATTCCCAGAGTCGTGGATGTTAGAGAAATCTCAGCCATGTAGCTGAAGAAATGTTATCGGAAAGGCTGTCAATTATTTGCAGCCTGGGTGGAAGAAGTATTCCAAAATGTTGTCTCGAATCTAGAAGACCATAGGGTGCTCAAAGAGTTTGAGGATGTGTTTCAGGAGGTGCCTGGACTACCTTCGAAGAGGGACATTGATTTTTCTATAAATCTGATGCCTGGAGAAGCTCCAATTTCAAAGGCTCCTTATAGAATGAGCACACCAGAGCTGAAAGAGTTGAAACTACAACTCGAAGAGCTACTAAAGAAAGGTTACATTCATCCCAGTGTATCACCGTGGGGAGACCCAGTCCTATTCGTGAAGAAGAAAGATGGGACAATGAGGTTGTGCATTGACTTTCGGCAGTTGAATAAAATCACTGTCAAGAACAAATATCCTCTGCCAAGGATTGATGATCTTTTTGATCAGTTGAAGGATGTGAAAGTATTTTCAAAAATAGATCTTCGATATGGATATCATCAAGTGAGGATCAAAGATGAAGACATCAGCAAGACTGCCTTTAGAACAAGGTACGGTCACTATGAATTTACAGTGGTGCCATTTGGACTGTCCAACGCGCCTGCTGTATTCATGTGCTTAATGAATGGAGTGTTCAAAAATTATCTAAACAAGTTTGTCATAGTATTCTTAGACAATATATTGGTGTATTCCCAGATAGAGGAAGAACATGAACAACACCTTAGAATGGTGCTGCAGGTGTTGAGAGAACACCAACTGTATGCAAAACTGAGCAAGTGCTCATTTTACCAAAAGAAGATCCATTACTTGGGACACATTATATCAGAGAAGGGGATCGTTGTGGATCCTGAGAAGGTGCAAGCCATTTGAGAATGGCAAGCGCCAAGAAATGTGGCGCAAGTAAGATCCTTTATGGGTCTGGCAGGCTACTATAGGAGGTTTATAGTCGGATTCTCAAAGATAGCCCATTCTATTACTTCCTTGCAAAGAAAGGGGAAGAAGTTCCACTGGACTAATGAATGTGAGAGCAACTTCCAGCAATTGAAGCAACTAATCACTAGTGCTCCAATCCTGAGGATTGAAGATCCAAACAAGGATTATGTAGTGTTTATAGATGTGTGTAAGGAAGTGATGGGAGGAGTTCTCAACCAAGAAGGATTTGTAGTTTTCTATGAATCTCGGAAGTTGAAGGAACATGAGAAGAATTATGCCACTCATGATTTGGAGCTGGCAGCAATCGTCCACGCCCTAAGGAAATGGAGACATTACCTTATGGGCAAGAAATTCGAATTAAGAATAGACCACAATGGTCTAAAATATTTATTTGATCAGCCAACCTTAAATGCCAGGAAAATTAGATGGCTGGAATTTCTGTGTGAACATGACTTTGATATCAAGCATATCAATGTACAGAACTGAGATTAAAGACATAATTCTTAAAGCTGCCAATGCTAATTTGCAGTACAAAAGACTTGTAGCAAAGCTACAATAGCATGAGAAACCACAAACCAAGGAAAGTTACACCTTGGGAACTGATGGTTTACTTCTACATAAGAACAGAGTATATGTACCCAATGTCCAAGAATTGAAGCTGGAAATTCTAAAAGAGACGAATAACGTGACTTATGTTGGACATCTTAGATATCAAAAGACTGTGGCAGCAGTCAAAAGCCATTATTTTTGGTCGGGTTTGAAGAAAGAAATTGCTGAATACATCGCCAGATGTATGGAGTGCCAAAAGGTTAAGGCTGAGCATAGACACCCAGCAGGATTGTTGCAGCCTTTACCTATTCCTGAGTGGAAATGGGACGTGGTAACAATGGATTTTATCACAGGATTGCCCAGAACAAGCAAGAAGCATGATTCAATCATGGTGGTGGTGGACAAGCTTACTAAAGATGCCCATTTTATTCCACTGAAAACCACCCACAAAGCAGTAGATGTTCCTGATATCTTTTTAAAAGAGGTTGCATGCTTGCACGGAATTCCTAAGACAATTGTGTCTGATAGGGACCCGAAATTCACTTCGAATTTCTGGAAAGGACTATTCAAAGGATTCGAAACGAATCTGAACTTTAGTACAACGTATCATCCTGAGTCTGATGGACAGACAGAGAGAGTAAATAGAGTAATAGAAGACATGCTGCTGAGAATGTATGTGATGGATAAACCATCAAGGTGGGAAGACTACCTACATTTGGTAGAATTTGCCTAGAATAATGGGTATCATACATCTCTGAAGATGAGCCCATTCGAAGCACTTTATGGAAGAAAGTGCAACACTCCAAGATGAGCCCATTCGAAGCACTTTATGGAAGAAAGTGCAACACTCCAGTAAGCTAGGATAATCCAGCTGATAGAGTAGTAGTTGGACCTGAACTACTCAAAGAGATGGAAGATCAAATGATAAAAATCAAACAGAATCTGAAAGTTTCCCAGGATAGGCAGAAAAGTTACACTGATAGTAACAAAACCCATAGATAACTCAAAGTGGGTGACCATGTT
>CBVK0100086708.1:0-12848 GCA_900067695.1 Picea abies
GTGCTCAATTATAGATGATGTACAGAACTTAAAAGACTGCCTATCATTTCAAATAAGAAGAGGTTTTCTCCCTTTATGGGTTTCCTCATGAAAATATATCTCTGTGTATATCTTATGTGTGAGTGATGCTCATTATTTATGTTGTCCATATGTAGTATAATATTGATGGTCACCTAGAGAAAAATTAAAAATGGTTTAATTGTTAAAATTGTTTAAGCACAGTAACAACTAATTCACCCCCCCTCAGAGTTGTCTTAGTAATTTCAACACTACGGTCATCACTTCGACATTAATAGACCTATGGATCTCAACGCCCTTCTTTTATTTGCATGGATGATGAGTGAAGGATGTTCCTGTCCGCCGTCTACCTTTGTTGTTAATTAACCCTACAAAATTTAATTGATGGCAAGGTTTTCTTTAAACTCGACATTTTTATATCTTGTTGTTATCTCATTTTATACCTCATTTTTATATCTTGCTAGAATTTTCCTTCATTTTTATATCTCATTTGTTTGCCTACCGATTGCTACTTCTTCGTCTGCACTTCATTGACTTGGGGGAGAAATTTTCCCAACAAACCTTTTTTTATTATTATTTATGGTCATTTGTTTGGATTGCTAGGTGCTTAACAAAGCTACACTCTTTTCATTCGAGATAGCCTGTGTGTATTGGTTAAGAAGAATTTTACTTCTGGGAGTTTTATTGAATGGTTAATCTAAGCACATTAAATTATTGGTTGTTTTAACCTCAGTGAAATTTTGACTATTTAAACTCATCAATTTGATTTATTTGAATGTTAATATCTCTGTGAAATTGAACAGTAGACCAATTCTTTGTCACAGTATTTACAATGTCTTATTACTGAACTCACCAACATTTTTATCATGATATTTACAGTGCTTTCCCCAGTAATTTACCACGAAATTACCTTATTTCAGTGATTGGAGTGGCTCATGTTAACTACCGTGATTTTTAACTTGTGTAATGGCCTTTTGACCCCTTATTTGTGTAGCGTATATTGCTGACTATGTTTTGCAGTTGAATGGACATGATTTGCCATTAAATGTTGATTGAGTTTTGTTATTGAATGGACACGATTTTCCTTTAAATGTTGATTGAGCTTTGTTGTTGAATGGACACTATTTTCCCTTAAATGTTGATTGAGTTTTGTTGTTGAATGGACACGATTTGCCCTTAAATGTTTATTGAGTTTTGTTGTTGAATGGACATAAATTTTCCATTAAATGTTGACTGTGTTTTGCTGCTAGAATCACCACGAGTTTGCCATAAATGTTGACTGTGTTTTGTTGTTGAATGACCATGATTTCATCCTTTTGTAGTTTTGTATTGTCATTTTTATTCTCCTTCAAATTGAGTGTATACACAACGTTCTCACTTCCAAACCTTAATTACTAAAACGATGTTACTGGTCCTGTTAATTTCCATGTTAATTGCAATGTTAAATGCTATGTTAATTGCCATATTAATTGCGAGGTTAATTGCTACATCGATGTTAGTGGTTAGCAGTTTCCTTCTTAATGTTAATTGCCACAACGATGTTAATGGTCAACAGTTATGTTAATGGCGATGTTAATTGCTACAACGATGTTAATAGTCAGTAGTTTCATTCTTAATGTTAATAGACAGCTAGTTATTTTTGGTACGGTTACTAGATATAGGACATGTGTAATTTGATTGTTTACAAGTGTTATAATTGTAGCATTCTACCTTGATATGGCTAATGTGGTTATATATTGTTAATTGATAGTTAGATTATAATTTTGGGATTAATATAGAATTGCCCAATTAGATTGTGATTAACGATCAAATGAGATTAGTGAGTATTGACCAAAGTATAGATTAAACTTGCTAAATTATATTGTGGTTAATTATTAAATGAGATTGGTGAGTTTGAATAAATTGTAAATTATACTTGCTAAATTAGAGTGCAACTAATGTTAAATTAGATTTGTAATTTTTGGCATTAGACTTGATGATTGGGTTGGGTTGTTGGCGAAGTCGTGTAACAACTTGCATTTTCTTGTTGACGTCATCCTGCGTCTTGTTGACCTGTTACCTAGGGTATGTGTGTCACCTTCTTGTCTTTGTGACTCCTAGCACGTCGGAGTTATCTACAGTCTTGGGTCCAGATAGGATGTGTTCCACCAAGGTTATTGATGCATCTATCACCTAGGGATGGGATGATTCCTCATGAGGGGATCATGACGCCCCCTATTGGATAGCGGCGAATGATAACTTGGCCGAAGTCGGTGTCTTCCATGTGAGAATTGTCGAGTGATGTAAGTTTTTTTTTGGTGCATGGGTTGAATGCCTTCATGTGTTTGGTTCACGCACGTTGAGTTTCTAGCCTTGTTCATCAATGTCATTGTGTCGAGAGGGGGATGGTGTGCCTATCTTGTAGGCATGTCTTGTTTGCGTCAAGAGAGTAGTCATTCCTCCTTTTTGTTCTACGCATGTTTCGCCCAGTTGCCTCTATGCCAGTGGGTGGTGTCATAGTTTCTTATTGCCTGGACTACGTGCTTGCATTTGTCATCAGTGGTGTGGTTAAACTATTTTCATCCTCGCCTTCTTGCCTAAGAAACAAAAAAAATAAAAAATAAATTTCACTTCTACTTCGCTTTTAGTCGTTACATATGGGATCACTATGACTTTCGCTGATACAATTTTGGTTATAATGTTTCTTATTGAGTTGAATTGTATTCATGAAGGTAATCATGGTTAGAGGATGTCACGGAGGCAGACGACAGGGTGCTAGGGGAGGAGGCGCGACGGCTCCAGTAGCATCCACGCATGAGGGGTCTAACCCCCAGGGAGACAAACCGGTTGTCGGGCAGGAGCAAATAGTGGTGGGTGATGTGGTTGGAATGATGAGATATTTTTAGTGAATGTTTGAGGCACTGATTATCTGTTTGGACAGAGATGAGGCCAGGGTGCCGACACCTCCTGAGGGTCCACCACATGCTCTAGTTGGTACTGGTAGCATTCACTGTGAACTCAATAAAGTCAAATTTCTTGATTTCTTTGGTGCCCTGGATGGCACAACCGTTGAGGCTTGGTTGGAAAATATGGTGATATGATTTGCACTTCGCGACTATATCTCCAACATGAAGGTCTGCATGGATGCATTTCAACCGAAGGGGAGAGCTCTTCTATGGTGGAAGACACTCCTACCGTAGATGAACATGGACGTCAAAGACATGTCATGGGAACTATTCGAGGAACAGTTCTGAGAGAGGTACTTATCAGAGAAATTTATTAAGCGTCAGCTCAACGAGTTCAGCGCCTTACGATAGGGTGGTCATATAGTTCTTGAGCACAAGGCCCATTTTATGGAGTTTCTTCAGTATGCTCTGCATATTAATATTGAGAAACTTATGGTCAACAGGTTCATGTTCGACCTTAATGGTAACATACGTGCAAAGGTTAGGAATATGATGCCTCAGACCTTGCATGATTCCATCTAGAAGGCCCTCATAGCAGAGGAGGAGCTTATTAGTGGGGGTCATAGCAGGATTCCATCAAGACTAGTAGGGCAGGCGTCATCTAGTGCGCAGCAGCATCAGACACCAGCTAGATATATGCCAGGATATCGTGGCTTCTAGAAGGCATCCACTTTCACTACACCTCGATGATCAATGCCTCAACAACGGACACCTTATTGAGGACCATAACATTAGTAGTAGCATCGACAACAGCAGCAACAGTTTAGGCCCGTTCAATAGAACAGACTAGGATTCCAGGCCAATGGGTTTTCATCTTCTACTTCGGGCACTTGGAGTACTGGACCGAAGAAGGGGTGTTGGACGTGTGTGGAGCCACACTACTAGCGTGACTGCTCAGTGGAGAGGACTAGAGCATCTGGATTAGCCGTACCCACTACCATGGGAGATTTGAGCAAGGCCCATCGGATTCATGTAGTGGTGAATAACCTCCAGGCAAAGCACTAGCTGACTCTGCTTGAGACATCAGGTATTGTTGTTGACCATACCCTTAGTATTTTGATAGATCTTGGTGCTACCGAGAGTTTCATTTCTGGTGCAGCGCTAAAAATGATTAAGGTAAAGGAAGTCGAATAGGATGAGTTTAGCTTTGTAGAGATGGCTTTGGGAGCCAAACATAAGGTTGGAGGAAAGGTTACAGGTTGTACCCTTAACCTGAGAGAGTTTGTCACCAGGGCCAACCTGTATGTCATGATCTTAGGATCTTATGACATCGTGATCGGTATGGACTGGTTGGAATCGCATGAGGCGATACTCAATTGTAAGATGAAATGGTTGAGCTTGGTCGATGACGAGGGAAAAAGACACATGATTATGGAACGGAACCAGGGAGTTTCCCTTAGGTTCATATCTTCCTTGCAGTTATGAAAGAGCATGCGCAAGGGATGTAATATTTATGCGATCCTTGCATTAAATGAGAAGGGAGTAGTGAAAGTTATAGAACACCTTCCTGTGGTGAGAGAGTATGTGGACGTCTACCCAGAGGAGTTACCTGAGATGCCGCCGGAGAGGGATTTGGAATTTACTATAGACCTAAAATCGGGGACTGAACTGATAGCGAGAATGACTTATTGTATGTCGACCTCAAAGTTACAGGAGTTGAGAATGCAACTGAAAGAATTGTTGGACCTATGACTGATATGTCCAAGTGTGTCACCATGGGGTGTGCCTGTTATTTTCATACGAAATAAGGATGGTTGTGGAGGCTCTACATTGACTACCATCAATTGAATAAGGCAATGATCAAGAATCAATATCCATTTCCGAGGATAGATGATTTGTTTGATCAGATGAAGGGTGTGACGGTGTTCTCAAAGATCGATTTGCGATCAGGGTATCACCAGTTGCGGATCAAGGAGGAGGATGTCCCTAATACCACCTTTAATACAAGGTTTGTACCTTATGAGTTTATTGTTTTACCATTTGGATTGACAAATACCCCAGGGGTTTTTATGAGTTTGATGAACAGGGTGTTCCACAAGTACTTGGACAAGTTCGTCCAAGTATTCATTGATGATATTTTGATTTATTCTCAGATGATGAAGGAGCATGATGAGCACTTGCTCTTGGTACTATAGTGTCTGCGAGAGCACAAATTGTATGGTAAATTTTCCAAATGCTCATTTTATCAATCGAAGATTCACTACTTAGGGCATGTGATCATCGGTGAAGGTATCGTCGTGGATCCAGGGAAGGTCGAGGCTATTATGGAATGGCCTACACTGATGAACATCCCGAAAGTATGTATATTCATGGGTCTAGTAGAATACTATCGATGGTTCGTCAAGGTATTTTCGAAGATAACAAATCTGATCACAGAATTACAGAAGAAGAACAAGAAGTTTGTTTGGACCGAGAAATGTGCGGTATCATTTCGGAGGCTCAAGGAGTTGTTGACAACAACACCAATACTCAAGGTCCCTGACATGGACACAAACTTCTTGGTATGCACTGACGCATCCAAGGAAGGCTTAGGCAGAGTTTTGATGCAAGACAGTCGAGTGATCGCTTACATCTTGAGGAAACTGAGAAGGCATGAGGAGAACTACACGATGCACAATTTGGAGTTGTTATCCATTGTACATGCCTTGAAGGTTTGGTGCACTACCTTGTTGGACTAAAAATTTAACTAAAGATGAACTATTTTGGAATACAACACATCTTTATGCAAAGTGACTTGAATGCATGACAACGACGTTGGTCGGAATTGCTTAGTGAGTATGACTTTGAGATTACTTACGTAAAAGGAATAGTGAAGAGAGTGGCAGGTGCATTGAGTCAGAGACCGTGCATCTTTTCAGTGTTTCCTCTTCATATGAATCTATGTGAAATGATTATAACTTTATAGTGTGATGATGACTCATACAAAGAGGTCAAGGGTTTTATTGGACAAAACACAATGATGGTACCAAGATTTGAAGGATTTACGTTTGATGACGATGGATTATTGATATTTAAAAATTGGATTTACATACCACCGAACTATAATTTGAGGAGCTTGATCCTAATCGAGGATCATAGAGCATTCTACATGGCTCACCCGGGAGTCACGAAGATGAGGACGGACCTTAAACCCTTATTCTTCTAGAAGGAAATGAATGTAGACATAGTAAACTATGTGGCTAGATGTCTAGAATGTCAGCAGGTAAAGGCTGAACATAGGCATCCAACAAGATTACTACAACCACACACTATTTCGGAATCGAAATGGGAGGTTATTTCGATGGATTTTATTGTTTGATTGCCACTGATGGCAAGGAGGCATGACTTGATTTTCTTAGTATTCGACACTCTGATGAAGAGTGATCATTTTATTCCTATGCGAATGATGTATCAAGCACCTGACATAGCTAGATTTTTCATCAGCGAGATTGTGAGGCTGCCTGGCATGCCTAAGAAGATTATATCCGATCGAGGATCGGTGCTTACTGGGTGATTTTGGATGAGTTTCCAAGAGGCCTTGGGAACCCAACATAACTTCAGTACTGCGTATCACCCGAAGATTAACGAGAATACCAAACAAATGAACCAGACCTTGGAGGATATGTTGCGCATGTACATGATGGACCAACAAAAGTGTTGGGAAGAATTCTTGCCACTGGTGGAATTCGTGTATAACAACAGTTACCAAAGAACCATTAAGATGGCGCCTTTCGAGTTTCTTTACGGGCGACCGTGTTAGATGCCTTTGAGCTGGTATCATCTTAAGGATAGGGTCCTGGTAGGACTAGAAGTGATCCAAGAAATGAAATAGAAAATGAAAACAATAAGACAAAGAATTAAGGAAGCGCAGGATTTGTAGAAGAGTTATGTCGATGTGCACTGTGTCGATCGTAGTTACAAGGTTGGTGATCGAGTCTTCTTGTGGGTTAAAATGCATACGAGTTCGATCAAGTTTGGAAAGGGAGTTAAACTCTCTCCTAGGTTCGTGGGACCGTTCGAGATCATGGAAAGAAAGGGGCATGTGGCCTATCGACTAGCCTTGCCTGATTCCTTGAGGCGTATGCACGATGTTTTTCATGTATCTGTTTTGAGACATTATATTAGTGATCCTACACATGTTATTCACATAATTTCCTTGCAGGTGTCAGATGAGGGGGTGCTCACGACTAATTCGATCCGCATCTTGGATCATCATATTCAACAACTACGATGTCGAACAGTAGAGCAGGTCAAGGTCCAGTGGGACAACTATAGTCCACACTCGACGACCTGGGAGGGCGCATATGATATGCGCCAACAGTTTCCATTTTTTTTTATAGATAGACTTATGATACTCTGATACACATTATCTCAGCACTTATACTGTGAAACTTCAGGACGAAGTTTATATCAAGAGGGAGTGTATGTAATATCCTGCTCCTGCGCACACTGAGTGAACTTATTCATTGAGGACACTTGTTCACAAGTGATCTGAATTATTATACCATTAAACATTTAATTTTGATTATGAGGCATTATGGGTTGATGGCATGTTGTTTTGCTGCCTTGACATAGACATGTGCTATTGAATCATTTTTACTGAGTGTGTAGGATTTTGGACCTCAAGGATGTAGAGGCATCAATGGAACCCCTTGGACTCAGGATCGAGTAAGGGAGTGAACTATTTGGGTTTGATTGTTTTATATGTGATATTAGTGCATCTAATTAGATTATATGATTATGGATATATTTTTGACATGATTCGTTGATGATGCAGGCTAACGATAGCTTGCTGACCAGACTCACATCTAGAGTAGAAGGGTCACGCATGACTACCAGAGATGTTGAGGGAGAGGTGTGGACAATAGCCTTGTCACAGCCTACTAGCACTCACATCGTGGCTCAAACTGTAGGTTAATGATTACGTAGTTCGAGAGGACCCACAATGTCGTGAGGGTAGACTGCGACAGTCGCTCACGATGATTCTAAGGGGTGTGCAAAAAGGCAGGGGCCTTATTCCTTAGAGGCCCTTAGTCTCCCACAAGATCACATGGCGGAGTATTGACTCTAGGGTTTTTTTTATGTCTACCAAGTCAGTCAAGAGGTGAGTGGCACCCTTGGAGCACGTGGTGCGCCCTAAAGGGAACGTCGCGCAAGAAAAATGGAAAGAGGTGAGTGGCACCCTTGGAGCATGTAGTGTGTCCTGAATGGCACATCACATTGTTATTTAATAATTGGATAAACCTAGATGGATTTATGACGAATTACGTGTTAAGGAAGATGTAAAACTTTTCCCCTAATAAAATGTCACCCAACCTAGGAAAATAAAGTCTAGGTCTAAATTGTACTGGTGGTAAAATTTTATCTATTTATTTAATATATATATATATATATATATAATAATAATGATAATATTCATTAATATTGTGACAAGAAGGGGGCACTACTACATATTGTAAAAATTCCAACATTTTATTTGTGGCATTATAGACAAAATTGTCCATATTGTCGCAAAATAGAGGAAATTTATAAAAAAAAAAATTCATGTTGCCCGATAACGTCGCTCTTGCCACATTGATGTCTCTCTTGCCACGTTAATGTCGGTCTTTCCACATTAACATCATTCTTTCCATGTTTTCCACTAGAACGTCGCTCTTGCCACGTTTTCCACTGGAACGTCTCTCTTGCCACATTTGTGAAGATGTATGTCGCAACTGCCACGTTAACGTCTCTCTTTCCACGTTAATGTCACTCTTGCCACATTTTCCACTGGAACGTCTCTCTTGCCACGTTTTCCACATGGAACATCTCTCTTGCCACGTTTTTGAAAAGGTATGTCACAATTGCGACGTTTTGGAAACTAGGTTTTCCCCTCCAACGGTCACCTTAATATGTTCACCAAGTCAAAATACCAACGGTCACTTAGGACTTTTTTACGTCGGAATTGTGACATTACAAAATCTATAAATATGTTGCATTTGACGGATGTTGCAACAAGTTTTCTATAATAACGACGCTTCTTACTTCTTGAAGAAGAAGTAACGAGTAAACTGGAGTGCCAACAGTGCAGTAAAGAGGATGCTCCAGTGATATTTTAACAGAGGGAATCTTTCATCTTCACATGAGATATCATCAAGACAAGATGGTAGAGGAAAAGTATCAGTGCCATTATTCAATTGAAGATCAACATCACACACCATGTCTTGAGAAAAGCTAGGGTTTGCAATGAAAAGCACAAGGTATATGTTGCAGCCATTATCTCTGCCTGAGACTTCTTCTGATGACCATTTTTCTAGACAAAGGGAAGATACCATACCCATTGGGCACTCTTCATCATTAGCAATATCTTCCACCCTTAAAATAGACATGGATTAGGGATTAGGTTTTAAGTGTTTAAGGGTCGATGGCTAAGGGGTTAGGGAATTTAGGGATTTTGTGTTAAGAGATTAGTGATTAACTAAGGTTGAGGGATTAAGGGTTTATGTAAGGGTTTAGGGTTTTGCTTGCTAGGTTTAGGGTTTATGTAATCTACACTTAATAGAAAAACACAAAAAAGAGAGATGTAATGTGAATGTGAATGTTGCGGCCAGTCCCAAGGGATCATGGTAGAAACGCTGTAAAATATATGCAGGGCAATATAATATAACATAATATTATATTGCAACTGACTAATCAATATAAAATATATGCAGGGTAAATACCTCCTGCATCTACCATAATATTAACAGAAATAAAGACTTTAAAATACTCTTGGTTTCCTCTCCTCCTAACATAGTTTTATGTGGAAAAATAGTATTAGGTTTATACTTCTCCACTACCCTCTTGAGGGTTTTTCTTGGTGGTAGATCCAAAGCCATGAATGTTGAGCGAAATAAAAATATTTTTTTACCACTTAGAGAGGCCTTCCCTACTCCAAGGGCCCAATGATTGTTGATTTTTTACCTTCTCAAATTCCTTATTAACTTTCTACTAGGCTAGGGTGAGGAAGGACCTCCTTCCTTGAGTTGATTTAGTTGAAGAATGTGTTGGGACAACTTCCAACACCTCCTCAATTACAACTTGACCTCCTTCATGCTTCATCACCATTTATATGAAGTGATACTTATTATTAGTTCTAAGTATATAATCAACGCCATACTTTTTAGAAGAGTTCAAACTACTAGAATAAAAAACAATGCTCTCATCTTTCCTTGTTTTATGAAAAGCAAGTCTCTTTCAGAAAGAGGTCTCCTTCTCATTGGTGATAGGAACCTTCTACTCAGTGCCTTTGATTTGTAATCTTTGTTCATATCCACGGTCCCTTTCATGCATTTCTTCTTTTTTTTCCTTTCCTGTCTACTTCTTGTTTTTGGCAGCTTCTTCTTATCACTTCCTTTAATTTGGATCCTATCAATGAAGGTTGACTACTAGAAGGGGCTGATTCACCCAAGAGAGCTTGAATTTTGGTGACGACTATGGCTGCACTTTTTTGGCTTTCTCTGAAAATTCTGTGGTTCCTTTCTAGCCAAAGGTTCCACAGGATAAACTTTGGGAGCATTCCCCACAGAAAGAAAGCTTGGGTTCTCCCCTTGACATCGAAAGGGAAAAAGGTGTCCCAGTGGAGAAGGAGGCTTATTATATCCGGAGGAAAATTGAGTGCAAATTGGGGACTTGTTGCCATCATCCAGACTTCTTTTGAAAAGCCGCAGTTTAAGAGAAGATAGTCTGTGGTTTCTTTCGCATGTAGGCAAAGGGGACACCTGAAATGTCCTTCCCATCCACGTCTTCTGAGGTTATCCCCTATTTGGATGCTCTTGTGCACCAAGGTCCAAATGAAGAGGTCGATTTTTGGGAGAGAGTTGGACTACCAAATTGCTTTCCAGAGTGCCAGATTAGGCATTGCAGTGGGGACGCTGTTGAAGAGTTGGTAGCCTTCTTCCATGGTGTAAGCCCGTGCGTTCCTTCCCCATCCTCTTTCATCTTTGCCTTTCTTTTTTAGGGGGGCCTTCCCTTGAAGACATCTCTTGAGGGCACTCCAGTGACAGTCTAGAGCAGCTGGTCTGTTTGGCACTCCCCACCCTTGCCAGGATTGAAGTCTGTCTTCCCCCCAGATTAAGATGTCTGAAAGCGTTACAATATTTTGACTGTCCATCCAGTTTTTGAGGCACAACAGGTCCTGTCGATGCTCTAAAGGAGGGTCTCCCATTATTGAGTCTGTCCAAATTCTGTTTTTCTTACCATTTTTTGGCACCCAGGTAAGGTGACGGCTGAAATGAGGAAGCACATTTTTGCAGAGCGCAAAGATAGGGGAGCTTTTCGTTTCTCTGCAAGGGAACTCTAAGCTTCTGTCCCATGGCCCCCGAAAGTATTTCCTCCAAAGCACGAGTTTACTCCAAGAAGGTTTGCCAGTGACCATCTTCTAGAGCAGCTTTGCCCCCAAGGCCATATTTTGAACTCTGTTTTTTTTTAAATTGAGTCCCCTTTCCAGGAAGGGCTTTGAAGTTTTTTCCCAGCTTATCAAGTGCAACTTCCTTCTTGCTTGCCTGCCTCCTTCCCACAAGAAGCGTCTTTGGAAAGCTTCGATTCTTTGGATGACTGTGGCAGGGGCTAACAACAGCGAGCTCTGGTAGATAGGGATGCTAGACACCATAGACTTTATCAGAACTTCCTTCCCTGCTAAATTTAACCAATTTACCCCCCAAGAGGAAAATTTAATCTTTAGTTTTTCTACAAGATGGTTCCAGTGAGAGGTTCTAGGGGCATTTTTAAAAATAGGGATTCCCAGGTATTTAAAGGCCTCCCAATTAGTGTGCCCTTCCATCCCTAGAGCTCTTGTTATTCCCATCATTTCATTTGGAGTGATATTCCAACCGTAGATGTTACTCTTGGCCTGGCTTATTTCACTTCCGGAGGCTGCTGCATAAGCATCCAATTATTCCTTAAACTTTTTTGCTATTATCGGACTTGCCCCTCCCAATAGCAGTGTATCGTCTGCGAATTGTACATGTTTTATGTCTTTCACCCCTTGCACTATTCTTAATCCCTGGAGATTTTTGTGAACTTGGGCGTTTCCCAGCTAGTAGCTTAGGACTAATGTTTGAATTGCATAGAGCAGGGGCGAGAGGGGGCACCCTTGTCTTAAGCCCCTGGAGCCTTTGAAGAAGTTTGTTACCTTTCCATTCACCAACGGGGCTATCCATGGTGATCCAATGCAGGCTTTTATCCAATTTACAAATTTTGTGTCAAAACCAAACTTCCTCATGACTTCAAATAAAAATTCATGTCTGACTCTATCAAATGCATTAGCGAGGTCCAGTTTAATAACCATACCTTTTTCTTTCTTTCGGACACTGGAGTGGATAGCCTTTCGAACCAGGATGATGTTATCGACAATATGCCCTCCCTCAGGATCAAGAATAAGGCTAAGGTTAAGATCAATACCCTAGTTGTGCACTTCCATTTATTTTACGAGAATATCACCTAGACTACACAACTTGGTTATGTTAATCTAAGGAAATCAAGCAGGTCACAATAGAACAAAGTGATAGATGTAAGTTTATTGTGAAAATAAATGAAATTAGGCAAAATAATATATCGGTGATCCATCAACATGTGGCTAAACTAAAAATGGGAAAATGTCTAAGGTTCAAGGTGTAAGGATTGGTCCTAATTAATGCTAGATGAAATGGTGAATGGATGAAGGTGTTGACGGGTGAAACAGTCCATCAGTCAACTGGAAGACTGGAACCGGTCCGGGGTTGTCTAAATAACCCAAGCTGTTTGGAATGAACCACCCTGACGAGTTTAACGGCTCCGTTGGCCGCTCTAAGGTCTCGTAAGGAAACCAAAGAGAAAGTTGATCTAAGTTAAGTGATCTAAACTAAGGAAGCTAGAAACTAATAAAACAAACTAAAACTAACTACACTA
>CBVK0100086710.1:0-25715 GCA_900067695.1 Picea abies
AAAGTTGGAGAAGTTTATACTAATATTTCGAAAGAAGAATATGAACACTCAATGGCTACACCCCACCCAAGAAAACCAGGCCGCAAACCCAACAACCATAAAAGAGAAGAACTAGCGAATCAAGAAAAAGAATTGGGAAAGCAAAAAACTATGGAATAAATGTTGAAGAAAGAAACCAGATCCCATCAAAATCAAAATGGCCCAATTACATCGAAAGGAGGAAACCCCAAACCACATTCTAAATCATAAAATCCCTATCGTGGAACTATAGAGGACTAGGCTCGAAACAAAAAGTAGAAATGGTCTGACATCTCATCAAATTTGGAAAAAAAAGTCACCTCCTCCTTCTCCGAGAGACTAAGAAGCAAGCAGAGGAAGTTTTGAAAATCATAAATCTAATGTGGAAAAATAACAAAAGAAGAGCCATTAGTGTTGTAGGGATGTCCGGAGGCATTTGCACACTATGGGATCTGCAAGTATTTAACATCAATAACGCAAACACCTAAATGGATGATGCTCAATCTAACACACATCCCCTCAGGTATGTCTATTTGGCTTCTCAATATTTACATGCCTTTCACCCCCAAGAGAAACTCTAGTGTTGGAACTCCCTCTTATCACTCTCCGATGAGGTAATAGGTTCGAATCTTATTATACCACTTTATGCAACAAAGAAAAAATAAGAGGTAATTTAGTCTAAGATCCCTGCAAGGAGCTTATGGAAGACTTATACTCCTCTTGGGATCTTTTAGACATCAATCCCACCAATGGAAAGTTTACCTAGTCCAATAATAGATCTGGCTCTTCCCATATTGTAGCTAGGTTGGATAAATTCTTCCTCAATGGCCCTCTACTCAACTCCCCTCTTATCCTTACATCCTCCATCCTCTCTTGGGTTGGATCCGACCACCAACCTATATACCTTCTCCTCTTAGGGTCTTAATTTTGGACCAATCCCCTTCTGCTTTAACCCACATTAGCTTCTTGACCCCTCCACCCTCTCCACTATTGACTTGACATGGAACCAATGGATTATTATCTCCCCCATAGATATATGGGAACAAAAAATAAGTAAACTCAAAGAAGCTCTGAAAATATGGATCAAATTAAAACTAGTCGTCTTAGGCCAATCCAAAATCCAACTAGAGAAAAGTTGGATAGTCTAAGAGAGAAATTGGAAGTGGAGCATGCAGATCCATCTACACTGGAAGAAGAGAGAATCACTTTCAAAACTTATATGTCAACTCTGAAAACTGAAGAAGAGCAGTGGAGACTAAAATCAAGAAGCCTTTGGCTTCAAGCACAAGAGAGAAATACTAAATTTTTCCATAGACAGGATAAGGCCAGAAGTTGGAGAAACAGAGTATCTGAAATCACCATTGAGGACGGTCACTTGATTATAGATTACGAGCAAATAAAAAGAGCAGGATATCAACATTTTGAATCCCTCTACAAGGAGCAGACCACTTATAACATTGATTCCTTATAAAAAAAATGCTTGACCCCATTCCCCTGCTCCTAAAACCTAAATAAAATGATCAACTTTACAATATCATATTGGAAGAAGAGGTTTGGACTGTCATAAAAATCAATGAACCCAGATAAATCTTTGGGACCGAATGGGTTTTCGGCCCACTTTTGCCAAAAATGTTGGGGGATCATTCGAAAAGACTTGATTAGAATGCTCCAATACATCCAGAGAACTTCCTTGATATGAGGGAGAATGAATTCCACCTTCCTGGCCCTTATCCCTAAAGACTCCAACACCTCATCCTTTAGTAGATATAGACCCATCTCCCTCTGCAACATTTCCTACAAAATTTTCTCCAAAATCCTTGCCAACAAAATAAAACCCTTCTTGCCCTCTCTCATCTCCCAAAGTCAAGGAGGTTTCATTGAAAAGAGATAAATGGTTGATAATGTTCTTCCGGTACAAGAGGCTCTTCACTCAAGTCAATCTAGAAAAGAGAAAGGCATGGCCATTAAAATTAATATGGAAAATGCCTTCGACGGGGTCATACACAGCTTCCTTTTGGCATTTCTCTACAGGTTTGGTTTCAATGGCCTCTTCCTCTCCTGGATCCATGGTTTCATTTGTTCCCCCTGAATTTCCCCCCTTGTAAATGGGAGGCCCACCCCCTTCTTCCAAATTTCCAAAGGAATTTGACAAGGTTGTCCCCTCTCCCCCATCCTTTACATCCTCATGGTCGAAGCCCTCAACAAGAATCTGACAAAGATAGAGAAAACAAACTCATCCTTGGGATCAAAATCGCTCAAGGAGTCAAAAGAATAAACAACTCCCAATTTGCAGATGACACCATCCTGTTGGGAGGTGCCTCAACTATTTTACCAAGAAGATTCAAATCAATAATGGACGACTACACAACAGCCTCGGGAGGAAAGGTCAATGAACTCAAAAGTCAAATTTATGTATGGAATGTTCCTCATCATGAAATGCAGGTTATCACTAGAATCCTCAATTTCACTGGCACAACTACATGGGACCCTTTATACTACCTTGGCATCCCCATCTTCTTAAAATACCCCCCTCCACGGCTTGGAACAATATCCTAGACAAGATAAAAATAAAATTCAACAAGTGGGGCTCCCTTTTGCTAAATCTTGTAGGAAGAGTTGTCCTCATTAAATTTGTACTCTTTGCCCTTCCTATTTTCCAGCTCTCTATGTTACTAGCCCTGGGGAAATTTAAATAAAAAATTTCCCAAGAAATTAGGAGATTTCTTTGGCAAGGAGGTCACTCCAACTCCAGACGCCATCATCTCATAAACTGGAACATTGTCAAAGTGCCTAAGTCCATAGGGGCACTTAGAATAAGAGACCCCTTTCTTCTTAATCTTTCTCTGGGTGCTAAAATTCTTTGGAGAATGGTCACCAGATAGAACGAATGGTAGAAAAGGCTATTTTGCATAAATACTTTATTGAAAGTAGACTTCTCTTTCTGGACCATTCTCTCCTGGCACAAAGTGGCTCTCAAATCTATAATCTCCTGAAATCCTCCCTCCCCCTCATTCAAAACAATCTATCATGGTCACCAGGTAATGGGAAAAATATCAAATTAGCTACTGACAGAATTCATGGATCTTCACCCCTGGAACAGGAAGTCCCTCTCCTCCTGATACTGTCTTGGCTTTTCGATCAAGGTAAACATTCTCTCTATGACATCTCCACTTGGAATAGAACTACAAGCAAGTGGTTAAGTTGGGACCTTGGAAATCCCCTACTAATCTTAAACCAATCTCCTGCCTCCTCATCTCTAGACTCAAAGGTTGTGCCCCCAACTCTCTTAATACTAAATACTTTCATCGTTGGAACGCTCACCATTACTCGGTTAAGTTGGGATTCATTTCCCTTCTTAACGATACCCAACTTCCTACTAAAGCATCCCATTGGAAGAATATATGGAACAATAATGGATTACCCAAAATAAACATATTTTGTTGGACCTTTCTCCATCGAAAAATCCTAACGGACGAAAATCTTAGTAAAAAGGGAATCCATGGCCCTTTTAGGTGCGCTCTCTGCAAGAAAGAATCTGACACTATTCGACACATTTTTCTCGAATGCAGCTATGTTCCTAGGGTTTGGGAGATAATTCTTCAGAATATGTACAATAAAGTCAAGTGGCCAAACAACATCAACCATCTTCTTCAAAATTGGAAATCTAGATACAAAGGCTCTTTAAATAACAAAGCAGCATTCCAAAGAATTTGGACAACCTTACCCAAATATGTCTGCTGGAAAATCTGGCTAGCCAGAAACAAAGCACTCTTTGTGGGGGAACTCAATCTCCTTGCCTTGACCGCCAAGAGCGTTGTCAACCTGCTCTCAGAGCATCTCTCCCAAAGGAAGCTCCCATCCAACTCATTTCAAAATATGGACAAGTTAGAAAGTGCATGGGTGGGAACCCTGAATATTAATTGTAGCGACACTTCTTCTGCCACCTTTCGTCCCTCCTGGCAACTTCAATTCAATAAGATGCAGCTAGAAAAATGGCTCACAAACAGAAATACTCATTCCTTGTTTTTTGATGGCACTTCAAAAGGAAATCCTAAGGCATCTGGTGCAGGAGGGGTGATTCTCTACCCAAGAGGTCAATCGAAAATCACTTATGCTTGGAGCTTAGGACAATCAACCAACAACCAAGTTGAATCATATGCTCTTCTCAAAGGCCTGAGTATAGCCAAGGAAAAAAGCATCTCTGTCCTCATTGTCCTCGAAGACTCTCGTTTCATCCTCTCTTACTTGTTTCTCAATAAAACTCCCAATAACCTCACTCTCAACTCCATTCTCAGCAAAATCAGGCAAGAAAACCCCTATATCAAGGAAATTCACTTCTTCCATGTGGCCCGCTCGCTCAATTCTCAAGCTGATCTCCAAGCTAACCTAGTTGTGAACCCCCTGGAAGGCCTGCTCCAATCCAATGGCCTCACCTATCATCACCTCATCCCATGATTCTCTGCCTTCCCTCCTTCTTGTTGACGTGATGTCTTCTTTGGCCCCCTGGTTGGTCCCCTTACTCTCTCCCTCATGTCAACCTCTGGTTTTCTCACCCCCCAATTTTACAAAACAACACCCATCTTCCCTTATCCATTGTTCGCTTTATCGTACTCTGGCTTGCACCCTGCAACACTTTGAATTGCTCTTGGATCGACTTACATAGTTGTTTCTTTGCTTGTGGGAGCTCTAAAGGATATGTTGGAGATCTCTCGCCACAGTCACCCAACCAAAGCAAACTTGCAATGATGTGACCTGATGTTATTGAAGGTGTCTCCATTATGTCTCATATGAGCTCCACACTTCATCTTAGAGGAAAAATGGGGATTCTTCTCCCTCTCACTTTTGCCTCCCATACAGGTAGTGCATCTGGGCGAAATCATGAGGTAAACTCTTTGAAAAGTAGCAACATCTCTCATATAAAGAAATCCTCCAACACCTCCTTGCATTTTTTCATAGAGAGTTTGGCAATTAAGTTCGGCGAAAACAGAACCCGGGATGGCTCTGGATGGCACCTCACCCCCCTCCATGATCTCGTTGAGTCCAGTAGTTGGAAGAAGTCTTGGATGAGTCCCCACTTGGCCTCTCGCATTATGCTCGTGGGCTCACTTCAATGGAAAAGAGTTGGAAAGAATCATTCAACCAGTGACAACATCCCTTTCAATGGTAAGAAGAAGTATTTCAATCGTAAGAAGAAGTCACAACCTTCCGAAAACAATTGGAAAATGATTAGGCTTCTCCCTCCGGATCAACACAGACATACAATACAAAATAGGTCACATCTCCATCTGCAGAACCAATTGAACAGGATCCCAACAAGAAGCTTAAATATCTCTATGTATTGCTTTTGCATCTGCATTCTAGGTATTTACTATAGACTTTATGCCAGGAAACGAGGAAGGTCTCTCCTGGCAAAAAGAAACATTTTTGAAGGCCCCTTGGCCACTAGATTGACTAAATCTTCTGGATCTTATCGAGGCACTGTTGATCTTCCTCTAGCTTCATACTCCTATGTATCCACCTCATAGTCTATGAGATTGTCACATTTATCAATATAATTTCTCTCTTCTGTTAAAAAAAATGCCAATATTGAACCTTCCAAGTTTGTTATTGCTTTATTAGATCTGCAAACACAATTCAAGGACCAACAAAATCCAAGTCTATCCACAATCAGATAGAAGATGAATAAATCATCGCCAAGCGAAAGAAATTCCAGCAGATGCTAAATATCTTCCTAATATTTTTTTAGTTTAGATTGTATTCTATTTTGAGAGCTAAGAATGTGGAAAGTCTAACCACTTTTTGGTTAAGACGATTTTTGTACAGATAAGAAAATTAAAGATGTATTCAAGGCTTATTTTGGTCGAATGTAAAAGAGAACCTTCTTGATACTAATTTGAAAGAGAAGACAGAGATTCTACATTTCATTTCCTTGAGTTAAGTGCTTTATGTGTATTTCCTTTTCATAATCTCATTTTCTTCACTTTATGGCTCTTAAAGATTGAAAGACTACAATTTAGTAATACATCTATTGTGGTCTATATAATTGGAAGTTTGTTCAGCTACAACTTTTCCTCTGTTATTACTGTGAGTAAAACAAGATATGTCTCTGTATGAATCTCCTCATTTCAATTCATCTTTTAAAGACCCATCCTTCATAATTTTTCTATTGCATATAAGGTAAGATTTATCAGTATTGGATACCTTACTTTATTTTGGCAGTTTATGTTAATCAATTCTACTTTTCATATACTCAATATTTATAAAAGACTCAAAGAAAGAGATATTGCCTCTGTGTTTTCTAATCATTAAATTCATTTTAAGTTTCATCTTAAAACCGAAGGTAGAAAAGCATTATAAAAAACAATTCTCTTATATTTTGAATGCCTAACATTATTATGTGAGCCTAGAGTAAATCTAAGGAACAACATATTTTTGGCGTCATTGTCGGGGAACAGAGAAACAAAACTATTTTCCCTGGGAATACAACAAAGTTTAAGTTTTCATTTTTTATGGTGAAGGTTCGTTTTTATTTTTCACTTGGCGACTCTATTTTGGAAAAGTTGGCATTCGGACGAAAAAATACTAGAAAAAAACCAGACGATAAGCAGACTATGTCAGTTTCAGATCTTGAAAAATTGTTGAAAACCAAAGGATATCTAAAGCATATGTTTGCATCAGCATGTAAATTCTATCAACCAAAGGTTACTCAAGTTAATGTTAAGATTCCAACGGAAGAAATAATTTTACTTTGTTCTAAAGAAAAACATCAAAATAAACCTCATTCCGCAGAAGCCTCAACTAGTAATCCTGAAATTAAATTAGAAAATATAGAGGTGGTAATTCCCAAAGTAAAATTGTATGATCTAAAGGGAGTAAATTTCCAGAATACACCTTTCTCTTTGATAGATACTTTTATCAATGAGAATAAAGAATAATCTTCAGATCTTAACGTTATCTATATGAAACCTATCCTTAGTCTCCCTGAAATAAAAGTTTATGTCTCTGAAAATCCCGAAGATCACCTTTTGTACTCAGGTTCATCTCTTATCAATTCCCTCATCTACCCATCTAGTTGATCTGAAAGACCAAGCACAAGTTTCCATTTCCCATCTGAGTTTGATTTTATATCCCTATCACGAGATCCGTCACCTTTTGATTATCTAGCAGATCTTTGCTCTCACCTTCTTGAAGCAATTAAAGATCTAGTACAACAGCCTTTTCAAATCTTCGATAATCTACATTACAGTACTAATATCTCTTCTCCAAAACTTTCAATGGTTGGTGTAGGAGGCAATGGAGATAGTGGAAATATAAATCCACCACCACCTCCTCCGAGGATTTTTTCCAAAATAGTTGCTAGATATGCCCCCTTATCCCTCCATGCAGTTCAGCATAATTTACTTGAGAATTATATGAAAAGTCTACCTAAATTCATGGGAGAAGGGGATTCAACAGCCATAGAACACATAGTAGTTTTTGATCAATTTGTTGATATTCTTGGCATTGAACATGAAATCATTTACATGAGACTATTGGTACAAACTTTTGAGGGACAAGTTAAAAATTGGTTTAGGGGACTTCCTGCAAATCCCATAACAACATATGATGATTTACAAACTTCTTTCTTAAGACAGTGGGGTGAGAAAAAGGACCATTTATATTATTTAACTGAATTTAGAGCTTTAAGGAAGAAAACATCTGAAATTGTTTTTGAATTTATCCAAATATTCAATAAACTATATAGCAAAATCCCAACTGAAGTTAAACCTTCACGACCAGCTGCTAAAGTTACTTTTACAGGGGCATTTGATTTAGATTTTGCTTTACTTTTAAAGGAAAGAAGAGCTACAACATTAGTTGGAATGCAATATGATGCTATCAAAATTGAATCTAATATGATGGAATTAGGAAAACTGAAAACAAAGGTTGAGATGAGAATAAGAGAACCTAGAAGATTTAAAGAACAAGGTGGACCCTCCAGTTCTGGGAAACACACACAACGAGAAAAGATGGATTAGATGGCTAAAATCATTAAAGTTTTATCAAATAAAATTTCCAAGATGGAAATTGAGAAAGCCAAACCTGACCCATATGTTAGAAATCAAAATCAATTCAAGAGAAACCTCAATACAAACCCTCAGATTCAACAGAGGTAAATTAAGAATGAGGAACAAAATATTCATGCCCCTTTTAAAACAGAAAATCTTATACAGGAAGATGGTGTTCAATATTATGACGAATTAGATGAGGATATAAACAATCTCAGTGATGATGATATTGAACCTAATTTAACTCAACAAGACTACGAAAAATCTTTCAATATTGGATCATTATTTGATGAGCAAAATATCAATAACTTGGGAGACACTACATTACAATATAAGGATCTTGTAGATTCAATAATGGTTGGGCTTCATAATAAATATGATTTGAGGCCAAGAGATAAGACTTCCACTACCAATCCACCAAAAAAACTCTTGGCACTGAATAAAGCAAATGAAGCAGTGGTTTCAAAATCACCTACTGAAGTACAAGTTGCTCAAATAAAGCAAGTTGAAACTAAAGCAACGCAAACTAAAAAACTAGAAAACAAAGAAGTTGAAGTACATGCCAAAGAGTTAGAAAATTCAATTGGCATGTTCAATCTTTAGAATGAATTGAATAAGATTAAAATTTCAATTCCTCTGGTTGAACTTGCTAGAAATCCGGTTTACAAGAAGCAGATTTCAAAGGTAATTAATTTTCTAGATGCAGAATGTCAAGATGATGTTATTAACTTGCAAGATGAGAAGCCAAAGATTATGTTTGGACCACGTATTGAAAACGATAAAGACTCAATGGATCCATTTTATATCACTCTTACTATGCATGATCATTTGTTACATAACTATATGCTAGACTTAAGTGCTTCACATAATTTGATGTTGAAAATAATAATGGAAAAATTGGGCTTACAAATTACCAGACCTTATCCAGATTTATACTCTTTTGATTCCATAAAGGTTAAGTGTTTGGGTATGATTAAATATTTAGTTGTAAATCTAGCTCAAATTCCAGTTAAAAGTATTCTTATGGATGTGGTAGTAGCTAATGTTCCTGCAAAATATGGCATGATTTTATCAAGATCTTGGGGTGCAAAGTTAGGAGGATCAGTTCAATTGGACATGACATATGCCACTATTCCAATTTTTGGTGGACAGTTTACCAGATTGTACAGAGAAACTAGATTGGCCTATACATCCTCAAAACTCCAATAATTATCCAGTCGGTGTTGTTGATCAAGTTTTAGGAAATTGTATTTTATCTATAGATGATGATTTTGAAGTTTGTACAGAAAATGAAAATACAAAAATAGAATCTCCAAAGGAAAATGTAAATATTAGATATGGGATGTGGAAAATGTTTTTCAATGGTTCCTCAGCTTGGGAAGGAGAAAGAGTTGGAGTACTATTTGTGGCACCAAATTATGAGTATTACATCCATTTTTCTTATAGATTGCATTTTGACATTGATTACACAAATAATGTGTGTGAATGTGAAGCTTTAATTTTAGGATTAGAAGATGCTAGAAAATTAAAAATCAAACATTTGATAGTATATGGGGATACAAAACTTATTGTAAAATAGATGAGACAGCTATATCAAGCTAAGCATCCTAGAATGAGGTCTTATAGAAATTGTGCATGGGATCTAATAGAAATTTCTTTCTTATCTTTCAACATTCATGTTATTCTCAGATTGCATAATCAACAAGCAGATTTATTAGCTAAAGTTGCAGCTACCTTCATACCACCCAATGTTCTGAAATTGAAGTATCACATTGACATGAGACATAAACCTTCAGTTCCAAATAATGTTCACTATTGGCAAATTTTTTAAGATGATGAAAAAATAAAACAAATTTTGGAGATGGTAGATGAATTTTCTGAGACACACATAGACCGGGAAAATCAAAATGATCCAGTTTGGATTATGCAAGAAGGAGAAAATCCAGAGAAATTCAAAGATAGAATTGAAAATCACAAAATTCTCTTACTAAATAATAATCAAATTCCAAATGGTCTTATTCTGTTAGAAATATTGTTCAACCAAAATGATATCCCTTTAAAATCTACCTTGTAGCCTCAACCTGAAGAGGTTGAAGATTGTAATGTCGGATCAAATGAAAATATAAAACTAGTCAAGTTGTCTAAATATCTTCCCATTGAACTGAAGAGTAAATATGTTGAATTACTCAAAGAATATAAAGATGTTTTTGCATGGTCCTATGAAGACTTAAAAACTTATGATACTTATGTTATAGAGCATAAGATTCCATTAAAACTAGGTATCAAGCCTTTCAAGAAAAAACTTAGATAGATAAATCCTATTCTCTTGCCGGTAATAGAAAGGGAGGTCAAAAAGATTTTTGATGCAAAAGTCATTGTACCTCTTAGATACTTTGAATGGGTAGCCAATTTGCTTCCTGTCAAAAAGAAGAATGGAGAGATAAGATTGTGTGTTGATTTTAGATATTTGAATCGGTCTTATTTAAAAGACAATTACCCTCTTCCTAAATGGTTCATGTTCTTGAAAATATGGTTGGTGCAAATAGGATTTCTATGATTTACGGATTTTCGAGGTATAATTAAATAGTTCTCCATGAAAATGATAAAGAAAAAACTCTGTTTACTACTCCATGGGGAAATTTTATGTATGACAAAATGTCATTTGGATTAATGAATACAGATGCAACTTTTCAAAGAGAAATAGATATAGCATTTGTTGGCGAAAAATATAATTATGTTGTTATTTATCTAGATGATCTGATAGTTTTTTCTAATTCTGATGCAGAACACTTGGTACATCTTAGACAAACATTTGACAAATGCAGAAAATTTGGTTTGTCTTTGAACCCTAAGAAATCTCATTTTGCCATGCAAGAAGGTAAGTTGTTAGGACATATCGTATCAAAAGATGGAATCAAAGTAGATCCAAAAAGAGTTGAAGCTATTGATCAAATCAATACTCCTAGAAACAAAAAAGAAATTCAATCAGTTTTAGGAAGAATTAATTTTTTGAGAAGATTTATTCCAAATTTTGTTGAAATTATCAAATTGATCACGGATATGTTGAAGAAGGATAATGAGGTGAAATGGATGACGGGAGCTAAGGCATCCTTCCAACAAGTCAAGAAAGCTATAGGACAAGCACCGGTGATGGTAAGTCATGTTTATACAAAGGAGTTTTTAATCTTTTCCTTTGCATCTAAATATACAATTGCAACAATGCTCCTATAGAAAAATGATGAAGGATTTGAACAACCTATTTCCTTTTTTTAGTAAAAGCCTCAAAGATGAAAAATTAAATTATGGTATCCTAGAGAAACAAGCTTATGCTATGGTTAAGGCACTCAAGGCTTTCTGGACATATGTTTTACATTCAAGAATAATCACATATGTACCTAATAGCACAAACAAAGATATCCTAATTCAACCTGACAGTGATGGAAGAAGGGGAAAATGGTTGGCAAAAATTCAAGAATATGATTTGGAAGTCAAACCAACCAAATTGATAAAAGGACAGGGTCTAGAAAAATTACTTGTTGAACCAAATTTCAGAGCCTTGGGAATAAATCATTTTGATTCTGAAAATTCTCTCCCGCACATTGAAGAAATTGATGATCAAATGCCAACAATTCAGATTGACGACAAATTTTCTTCCTCTTCTTGGTACAACAATATAGTGTAATACCTTCTTACTCTTCAGTTTCCTACTGAATTGACTCCTTCCAAGGCAAGAACCTTAAAATTACAGGTTATCAAGTATTTCATTATCAATGTTAAGTTATTCTGGAAGGATACTTTGGGTTTCTTATTATGTTATCTTACATAACCCGAAACATAAGGTGTAATTGATTAGTTTCATAAAGGAGTATGTGGAGGACACCATGCTTGGAGAGAAATAGCTTATAAAATTTTAAGGGCATGCTATTATTGGCCACGGTTATTCATTGACGTAAATGAAAGGGTCAGAGCTTGCAAATCATGCCAACTTTTTGTTGGAAAGCAAAATCTCCATGCCTTACCTTTAGTTCCTTTTAAAGCTGAAGCTCCTTTCCAACAATGGGGCCTAGATTTCATTGGAGAGATTCATCCACAATCAAGTGCCCGACACAGATGGATTTTAACCGCTACTGATTACTTTACTAAATGGGTAGAAGCTATTTGAACTTAGAATGTTACAGATTCAGTAGTAATAACTTTTATGGAAGAGAACATCCTTGCAAGGTTTGGTTGTCCAAGAAAAATAGTCACAGATAATGCACAAGATTTCAAATCTATTGTTGTGATCAACTTTTGTCAAAAATATAATATCATTTTGGGTCATTCCACGGCTTATTATCCTCAGGGAAATGGGCTAGCATAGTCGTCTAATAAAATTTTAATGACAATAATTAAGAAGGTTTTGACAGAAAATAAGAAAGCTTGGCATATACATTTAAAATATGCTCTATGGGAAAACATAATCGGCACCAAGAAATCTATAGGTATGTCTCCTTTCCAATTAGTTTATGGCACATATGTTATTCTTCCTATTAATATTGCTCTTCTTGTGATGAAACTATGGCAGGATGCTAATGAAGAACCAAATGATTTGACAAGAAGAATAAATCAAATAATTGAAGTCTAGCAGAACAGAAGAGAAGTGGATTATAAGCTTAAGAAATACCAAGACAATATGAAGGCCATATTTGATAAGAAATCCAAAGACAGGGAGTTCCTTCCTAGATATTTAGTCTTGAAGCGGGAAGCCATAAAAGAATACACTGGGAAACATGGAAAATTTGACCATCTCTGGTTTGGTCCTTTCAAAATTGCAACAATTGAAGGGAAAGATTCTTTCTCTCTTGAAAATTTAAATGGAGAAATTCTCGAGGCCCCTATCAATGGGCGATTTTTAAAACATTTTATGCAGTAGTTTTCTTAGTTTCCATTGTATATACCAGATTGGATTGGATTTACATTAGCAAAATTTTTATTTCTTTTTCTTTTTCAGAAGTTATTTAAGTGTTTTTGAGTGCTAAATTTATGTAAATGTTTTCAAGAAAATAATGGCTTTGATTTTATTTCAAGGAAAATAAAAAGAAAAGATTTTTTTCCTAAAAAAAAAAATCATCTTTTACTTTTCGTAAATAAAACTCACTCGGTAGTTAATAAAACAATACTCCTCTTAACAAAAATAGTTGAAAAAATCTTAGAATAGGACTGTCAAAACATGATAACAATTTTTGAATGCAAAAGTTCATAAATTATATGTTAAAAACTTGACATTTTTTACAATGACTACCTATCTTTCTGCTTAGCTTTGTCAAATTTTCACAGTTTCAAAAAACAAAAATAAAGTAGATATGGAAGCCTACTAATGACTATTGATATGAATTATATATTCCTTGTGTTTTACTTCAATTACTTCCAGAGAATCGTCTAACTATTGAAATTCTGCCTTTTCTTGAAGGGTCGATGATCGAAATTCTTCAACATTATGACGATCTGTTGGAGCTAAACGTTCTTCAAGAAAATCAGATGATGTTGTAGAAACTCGAGACCCAACTGATTCTACGGGAATGTTCATTAATGATTGTCGTCTTCGTAAAAGTCTCTAATGTCGGTGATGAGAGCTTAAACAAATTGCGTTTTGACTCACAACTCTTGTTACAGTCACCATTTCCTCTCGATGTCACATTTCCTGAGATTGAATCCACTGGTGAAGTTGAAAATTTGAATTTTGGAACTCTCGAATAATTTCTTACTGCTCTCGAACCTTTTCCTGAAGAGTAAAGATCGTGCAATCGAGACATTCACAGTCATCACATTTACCAGTCATCTCTTCCCATTTTTCAGACTCTCTGGAATTAGGTGATGAATAAATACAATTCCTTTTTCAAAACTTCAAAGGAAATCAGGTAACAAGTTCTCTCCTTTCTTACTATTTAGTAAAAATGAAAATAGATTGATTATAATAGACATGAGGGATAATTCCCACTAATTAAAGATGGCTTCATCATTTATTGAAAAGATTGGAGAAGCAGGGAAAATATTATCTATAACATCATTCTCATTGGATATATGATCACCTCTGGTATGAAAATAAATCAATAATTATAAGAAAAACAAAACAGTTAGAATATGACTGCAGAACAGAGAAAATCAGGAGTCTTGTATGGACAAAGAAACTCGTGTCAATTATTTTTTGATCAAATTGAAATTATTTGAACTTCTGATATATTTCTCTCTCTCTCTCTCTCTCTCTCTCTCTCTCTCTCTCTCTCTCTCTCTCTCTCGTTCTTTCTATGAATAATATTATCCTTCATTCTCAATCATATTAGTCCTTGTAGAAATGACAAAACTTAGCCTAACACTAAAAACTTAAAAGCATATTTTTTAAAACAATTTGGGCGAAGATTTTTTATGTTTCTTGATTTTAATTGAAAAAGTATGTCTAGGCTAATCCTAGAAAATTTATCCCTAATATCATATTTCAGCTAACGATTTCTCTCAAGGTTTATCCCTGAAATAAATATTTTTTTCCAAATTTACCTATAGGCCAAGGTATACTTAGAATTGAAAGAAAATTGATCTGAGAGTATTCTTAAAACTATAGACAAACCTTGTTTTTCATGAGATCAGAAACATATGTTATCCTTGGTATATTAGATATAAATTGATTTCCCCCACTTCAAAGTAATAAAATCAAAGACAGATGGTGAAAGGAAATTCACAAATTGATTGCCCCCATCTTGTCCAAATAGAAATGATGAAAGGAAATTCATATATTGATTGCCCTCTTATCAATTAAATGACAACTTGTTTTTGAAGTGGTGAAAGGAAATTCAATAAAGGGAGATATAGATAACTTCATCGGGGTATTGAACAGGCCCACTGGCAGTGAAGAAATATCTATGATGTATGTAAGGTTGTCTTACACATCTATATAATATACTATGTTATTTAGTTTTTTTTCAATAATATTTATATCTTGAACCAACTGGGATTCCTTAAATAAACATACTTTGCATCTTTATAACCTTGAAGAGTGAACAGAGCTAGTTAAAATATGATATTTTTGTCAAAATTACTTTGATTATCCTAAAAAATTATGGAATCAATTTTAAGAAAAGAAAGCACTTATTAGCCTGGCTTGAAATCAATCACCAAGTATGGTTTAAGATTTTTAGATATGGTTATGTTTGTCTTTTCTATATACGATTAAATTTCAAATAAAGAAAGAAAACATTTTAAATCAATAAACGAAAGCAATAATGACTACATTTACCAAATAAAGGCACATGGTCTACTATTCTTTCGTGCCTCATAGAGAGCCACAATCCCCAGATGGAGCCTATGTTAGAAAATTATTGAAATTTTCAAATAAAAATCAAAATTTGAATTCCTTTTTGTTTTGGTCTTTTCAAAATAATTTTTTAAACTTAGGAATATTGTTTCTTAGACTAAAAGACGTTTTTGTTACATCTTGACAGGGTGCATCAAATACCAACCATTAAAAAATTGATAGTCATCTAGATCGACAGCTCTCGCAACTTCGGAGTTCTAGAATTGTGAAAGGTTTAAACAAAAGAGAAATACAAAGTTCACTTCGGGACTTCGCGATTTGGGAGTTCAAGATCAAAATGTTCAAAACCCTAAAAATCTCAAAGTCGTGAAGCTCCGGAGTCTTGAAGACTTGAATTCCCGAAAAATATTTTAAAATTAATCAATTGATGTGTTATAGGCCACCTGTCAATATTTACTCGTGGTGACACATGGCACTCACTTTGGGCACCTTTAGTCACATCATTAGGATGATTTCAGGTGACACATGCCACTCATATTTGTGTGACACATCATCAATAGTGATGTCATACTGCCACATCACTCTGGGAGATTGTCCTTTGGGAAATCAAATCAAGAACAAATTCAAGTAGTGTTGGAGTGTTGGAGTGTCGAAGTGTCGAAGCACCAAAGTTACCAAATGATCGTAATAATAAATCACCAAATATTAATGGGCTAATCATGTTTTAGTAGGTGTGATTAACAGTAAGTAATCGCTCCGCGAGTTCAGCCTTTGAGGAAACTCTATACACCTCTAATGCAAACTTGGGAAGCCTCAAAGCTCCGGAGTCCTAGAGTTCTGAAGCACTTAAAGTTAAAATGACCATGAGTCGTGATCAATTAAAATGAAACAATAAATTAAAGGTTGAATAATTGCTTCGTGAATTCGGCCTTCAGGAGATATCTATTATTCCTCATTCAAAACTCACGAATGTCGAACCGTTGAAATAGCTTATCTTCATTACGATCATTAAAAGTGTATTTAATGTGGCTAGGGTAAAAGGTTGGAAAATTTACGACCATCGGGTAATAAATTTGACAAATTTGGAATGATTACCTTGTCAATGGATTAAATGTAAGGATAATTAGTGTTTAACATTTCTTTTAATCAAGGTATTTTGAACTTCATAGGATTTTTCCATTAGCATCAAGAACTTTCACATTCAGTAGTTTGGACTCAAAGATTTTTACTTCTCACGGGAGGGATAACATCAATATTTGGAAATCATGGCACCACGTAAAGCAAGAAAGAAGCAAGATCCATTTGTTGAGGAGACAAACCCAAATTTAGACATTCCTTTAGATACTAGCGCTCGACTGACGGACATCATTAAATCATGGAAGCAGGTTTATGAAATTTTAGAGCACGAAAATGCCCTCTATTCCAATGATTCAAGTGGAGAAGAAGATAAGTCATTTGCAACCAAGATAAGATAGGTGGCTAAGTTATAACTTCACAAAGTTACAACTCGGCATAAATTAATGCCATATATTGATATGATAAGTTGAGCCTTAGAGCATGTGGATATCCTGACCAAAACCATCTACAGTCATCATAAGACCATTGTCGGCTCCTTCTAACACGAGGACATTCAAATAATGTACAAATTAACCCTCGACCCCAAATATACTTACAATCCATCATTTATAATGAAGTTTGAGGATGATGAATGCACAAAATATGGTAGAACTATTCATGATATAGTAAAAACCTAGTGGGGAAATCAAAATAAATTCAAAACTGATAGCGAGGGTATATATTATATAGCCTATTGTGATGACCATATCTTGTATATTGTCATGATGGTTTGTAGAATGTTTGGAAAGAAAAATCCTACGCATTTTACTATAGAGTGTGTTCGTATAAGTTATGAATTTGTTGAGGGTTATACTTTTGATTGGGAAAAAATGTTGTTGAATAACCTAGCTAAACAAATTGGGGATTACAAAAGTCTAAATGAGAACATGCTCCTTTCTATATTTATGCATATATTATGGATGCAATTTGTTTCAGAACATCATTTCCTCTTATGAATTGGAGCTGGACTTCGACTGTCATTGAGCCCATACATTTCTATCATTCTAAATTATGGGAAGAAAACGCAAAGGATTTTTTTTATGAGATTTGTCACAATGTGATCATTCTGACTCATGAAATTATCTATGTTCATCCTCCCCCCAGAATTTCAGAACAAATTATTGGGAATTTAGATGCCATTACAGATTGGTACATTGAGGAAAGATTCCCTTACATCAGAGTTTTCGGTTGCTTTACATCTCCACATGCTCTTCCCAGATTTATACCAGACATACTTCTTTGCAGAGAAGTAGACTATCAGACAATTTCAGTAGGCATCACCAAAGAACTGAAGGTCGCACAAAAAAGCGTTTGGCCAGCCTTTCCCATACAGGTTGATATATTCTCATAATCAAACTTTGGACATGCTTAGGTAGAGGCTTCGACCTTAGAGGATATTAAATTGGTTAACATTGAATTCAAAAAGGATGATCCACATAGGGTGGTAGAGAATCATTTAGCTCAATTTAACATGAAAAGATACATCCATGAAGATTCACCCTATGACGAGGTTTTCAGATGAGTTAAATCATATGATGAGGTTGTATCCATATTTCAAAGTCTTCCTCGAGAACAATAGTCAGGTTTTCTCAGTTTTCAAAAGCACAGAAGGAACAGTTTACCTAAAATCTTGCAAGAAAAACAAAGGCTTAGTCCAACTTCAGAGGTGACACAATCATCAAATCTTGAGCAACATGACTTGCCCAAACACAAAACTAAAGACATGGAAAAGACACCAGAAACATTATCCAAAGATGCAATAATTACAGGAATATCCATACCATGTAAAAGTGATCAAGAATTATTAACATTATTTAAAGCTTTTATGAAACATGGGAAAAATTTTACTCTGTTATTGTCAAACACTCAAACTCCTGTGGAAGATGTCATAAATCAAGGAGAATCTATTGCACTCATTTCTCCCATACCATCTTTGACTCCCCTAGCAACAAGTTTTGATTTACCTTGTTCAAAGGTTATCAATATAGATGACCTAACACTTATTGAACCTAAAGATATGTCTTCATCAAAAAAAAAAATTCAACGAGAAAAGGAATGTTATCATATGAAAATAATATCAATAGAAAGAGGGAGGAATTACTAAACAACAAAGAATGATATATGATGGACAGCGGTAAAGTGACCCTGAATTCGCAAAAGAAGTAGCAGATTCATTGGGAGCTTTTGCAATTGCTAACTTGTGGTCAATGGATAATTTGAGAAAACAACTTGACTAAAAGAATCTTTTGGTTGAAGAATTGCATAATGATATGCAACAAATGGAAGTTACTGCCAGAGAAAGAATCAATTTTGATATAATCCAAGTCAGACAACGTTTTGAACAATAGAATAAGCAATTAGAGGATAAATTGAAATTAAGTTTTCAAAATCAACACTTAAGTAATAACATGCTCTCCCAACGAGATGCATTAATCAATCAGTTGCAAGTTCAGATAACCACAATTGAGAGCACAATAATTGATATTTTTGCCTTCAAGAAACAAGCATCAAAGGTGAATGAGAAGTTGCAAATTGTCCAATAAGATCTGTATGAAAGTTTGGATTCCATCCAAAAACATTATCAGGTACAATAATTCTTTAAAGATTATTTATAAAAAAGAGAGGGAATCTTTAATGGCCAGATCCAAATTCCAAGAATTTATAGTGTGGAGGCAAAATCTCAATGTACCTGGACATGCTCTTTTCTCACAATTTGAGTAAATAAAAGGAGAAATGGCTTTAAAGGCCTAGGATAACAATCTTGAAGAAAGTAAAAGGTTATCTAAAGAGGCAAAAGATGCTTGTATTGTTGCCCTTTCAGTTGTAGATATAGAAATGGCAGAAGTTGATGTCAGTGGTATTCATGCTACACTTGGGCAAGTTGAGATCGAAAAGAGTAAAGAAGATCTAAAGAAAAACAGAGAGAGTGTACAAAATGTTATGCTATAGGTAAATCATGTTGATTTACAAATGATAGATGATCTTCTGGTGAAACCAAGTTTACAACATCAAATCACTCAACATGCATTTGTTCAAATTCAAAGAAATCTACTATTGGTGCATAAAAAGGCTTTTTCGTTTGAACTAAATGCAAATATACCTTCCAAGTTTGTTATTACATTATTGGATCTGCATACACAATTCAAGGACCAGCAAAATCCAAGTGCATCCAAGAGCAAATAGAGGATGAATGAATCGCCCCAAAGCGAAAGAAATGTTAGCAGATGTTAAATATCTTCATAATATCTTTTTAGTTTAGATTGTATTCTATTTTGAGAGCTAAGAATGTGGAAATTCCAAACACTTTTCGGTTAAGACGATTTTTGTATAATTAAGCAGATTGAAGATGTATTCAAGGCTTCTTCTGGCCGAATGTAAAAGAGAACCTTCTTAACACGAATTTGAAACAGAAGACAAAGATTCTACATTTCATTTCCTTGAGTTATGTGCTTTCTGTGTATTGCCTTTTCATAATCTCATTTTCTTCACTCTATGGCTCTTAAAGATTGAAAGACTACAATTTAGTAATATATCTACTGTGGTCGATATAATTGTAAGTTTGTTCAGCTACATATTTTCCTTTGTTATTACTACGAGTAAAACAAGACCTGTATTTGTGTGAATCTCCTTATTTCAATTCATCTTTTAAAGACCCATCCTTCATAATTCTTCTATTGCGGATAAGGTAAGATTTATCAGTATTAGATACCTTACTTTATTTTGACAGTTTTTGTTAATCAATTCAACTTCTCATATACTCAATATTTATAAAAGACTCAAAGAAAGAGATATTGCCTCTGTGTTTTCTAATCATTAAATTCATTTGAAGTTTCATCTTAAAATTGAAGGTAGAAAAGCATTATAAAAAACAATTCTCTTAAATTTTGGATGCCTAACATTATTCTGTGAGCCTAGAGTAAATATCAGGAACAACATCTAGTAACTCCCTTTCTAAGTAATGCCTTGAAGGGCCTAAGTAAAGTGAAGTCATGTCTGGTAAGGAATTTTGAAGTCATTTCTTTAAGAACCTGAGTTTTGATGTTAGTTGATTGAGGAAAATCGTATTATTTACAAGAATGCTAGATGCAACTTTTCTCTCTCCCTATACTTTAGTAATTCTATTATTCATTATCTGTGTCATCCCCGCCACGTGGTCTTATATTTCACTCATTGTGCATATCGAGATGTATCGTCTTCCTCTTTAGGAGTAGCTTATGTCAGATCAATCTTTCTCCCGTGTCTGATTGTTCTAGTTTCCCCAAATCCAATCATGTTACTCTCTAGGTCAATCAGACTTACCAAAGCTACAAAAGACATCTTTGAACATTATTCTCTCCCATGAGAAAGTGAAACTAGGTTCTTTTGGATTATCATAGAAGCATAGTGTGGGTCTTAAGGTCCCACAACTTAAGGAATTTGAAAAACCCATGTTCTTGAGAATCCGACATGACATTATTTTACGGTTTCATTTTATATCCTTTTTATGATAGACAATTGAGTCAACAAGTGGTATATTCCTTTTCTCCCCTTATCAATTCATTTTGTTTCAAGCAGTGATGTGATCAGACAAAGTCTTTGACCATTCCCTAATATTGGGTTTGCATGAAGAGATTCATCATCACATCATAATGCTCTATCTCAAAGTCATCAACCACTTTGAGGAAAACTCTAATTCTTATGCACAACATTATTGCCTTTAAATTGAGGCAATTACTTTGTTCTCTTATCAGGAATCTAATTTGACTACCTAGGAATATTGGTGAGATCAAACACTTTCTTCATGTTTTCTCCCACTTGATGACTCCTCGCTTTACCTCCAACTTGACCTCTATCAGCATGAGCCATTACTAGAACATGATTCAGAACAGCTAGGTTTGGTTTAGTAGGATTGATAGGATTTGCAATAAAATGTGTTTTGGAATGATTAGCAAAAGGCCGGTATTTTAAGTCCTTGGATCTGGGGTAGCTACAGATTTTTTGACCAGAGGATGAGTAAAAAGAGTAGTGCACTCAACACAGATATGAAATGAGTCTCTACTACTAAAAACCACTTTGTGGACCTAGTGATTCTAATTGATGTGTTCTCGAACCTAGCTCTGTAGATTTGCATCTTACCTTTTACTTGAAGCGCTTCCTAGGATCTGCTTGTTCGGGGAACCACTGCTTGCTCGCTCGAACCAACCTTCATTATATATGTTTAAGCAAGTGAACTTTGAAAGCTTTCTTGAAGGAATTAGAAGGGTTATTGTTGTTAACGAATTCAACAAATTGGGAAGTGGTTAATACATAGATAATAAAGTTGGGAAGTGGTTAATACATAGATAATAAAGTTGGGAAGGGTTATATCGGTTGTACATTATCTACATGAAAACTTAGTAATGCACATTGTAGAGAAGAGGGATGTGCCTATTTGGCAGAGTATGCCCACAAGTGTAATAGCGATGAATATATGCATACATAATGGTTAGATGGTAAACATAAATACATATTATATACATAAATGTCTAATGGTTCACATAATTTCCAAGAGCAAATTATTTTGATGGAATAAATGGAAGATGAGATGCAGCAAATTAAGGAACACATGCAAGGATTGTGTGCATGATGAAATCCCTAACCAAGGTTTTAGGGCGAACTCTAGTAGGCGAGTCGAAATAAGTTGTTTGAGGACGCACAAAAGCAAGCTAGTCGAAGCACAAGAAGAGTTCAGGGGGGCAAAAAAGAATAAAGTGGAAGCCCCATAAGGTGGAGGCATAGGAATCATCTAATGCAAGTGTTAGAGTACCATAGGTAGTGTTTTAGGGTAAAAATGGAGATATAAGGTGAAGGGTTCGATGACTCAAGCACAAATAAATGGGATAAATCTTGGGTGCTTTTCCAAGCCCCTGGCTAACCCAAACAGTAAGGAGGAGCAAGTTTTGTAACAACCCGTAGCTCCACCTACCTTGTTCAAGTAGAATCCCCAAAAGTGTGAGGCACACAACCAGGCATGTAAAGCACCAACAAGAGGAGAAGGGTTGGGTGACTAACCATTCCCCCAAAGAATGATAAGTACGAGGTACGGTAACTTTGTATCTGCGTAACTCAAAGATCTAAAGAGGGAAAGGGAACTCCCTATCCACTAAACCTAAAGAGTAGAGGTATGGGTTCAAGAGTACGGGGACTCCCAATCCCTCGAAGCATAGTACTAGGGGGTAAAAGGTACGTGAACTTCCTATGCCCCCTAAGTAAGTAAGATAAGGTGTAACGTATTGGAAGTTAAGTATTGAGGGAAGAAAATAGTATGTAAAATATTGAAAGCCTTTGAGGGGAAGAAATAGAACTAAAGAACCTACTGAAACCTTTACTTATGATTTGATGCCAAAAAGGAAAGTGTAATTACATATATAAATGAATGACGGATAGGGTAGGCTTGGAGTAGATCAATTCCCACCTTCATTTCATACACACACACACACACACACTTGATCTCTCCTAGTTGTCTTAGATCGATGAGGAATGTCACTAATATTGCCTCTTCGATCAGTATAGATAAATAATTGATATTGATGAGCAGGAAATGGACGATGAATGTAGGTTCTTAACACCCCATCAATCCATATCAACGCTTAATGACCTAGCTAGTAGGTAGTTTTGTCCCATCCATCATCTTATAGTAGGTAGTTTCACCCCATCCATCCATTTTGGGTGGGCCGAGAAGAATGTATCTTTGCTTTCTCTCTCCAACCCAAGCACGCACATGAAGTACATTGGAGAAGTACAATGTTCATTCTTATTATTGATGTTTTTGAGTAGCTAGTGACGTTAGTAGCAAGAAGCGACATGAATGTTTATGCATGCGACTTGATTTGATCGACCTTACCTCCATCCATCATCCATCGTGCAATAGAAAGATACGAGTAGGTGGGTTGATATTGATGTTTGGTAGGTGGTATGATGTCGGCACGTTGCTATTGGAATGTTGTAGGTGGGTCGACAGATACCAGTGCTTATTATTTTCTTTTCCTGTAGAAGAAACCTATTTATGAACTTACTGACAAAACCTCTTTATGGAGCTTGTTTCTAAATTATTTCTAAACTAAAAAGCTTATTTCTGAGTGATTGTTTCTACGAAAAAGTCATAAGTAAGGGATAACCGCAATACTTGGTTCCGACTGTATCTTGGCTCTGGCACTTGGCTCTTTATTCCATCTCGTTGAAGTGTGATAAGGGGATGTTTCTATTTGATCTAACAAATCAAACACATGATTCCTGAGACTTTTGTTATCCACAAATATGGTGCAACAAGACCCCCTTTATCTATTTATGCTTAGGTGAAGAGATGCATTGAAGTTACCATTTCCATTGATTATAGGAACTGACAATTAAGAAATTATTTATTTCTTATAGCTAGCCTAGCCAATGTTTATTTATATCACCCAGTCTGGGGTGGAGTGAGCTCCAGGGAACGAAGAGGCAACCTTCTTTCTCTATAGCTATGCAAGGAATTAATTTCTCTTGAAGATATGTTATTTTCTTTTTCCATATTCATTTGTTTCCTTCTCCATTCAAAAATGAGTTAAGAGATAACTAGAGCTCTTGGAGAATAGTTTGATTAGCCGACGAATATGGATAAGATTTGGGTCATATGAATCAAATGTTCAAAACGTTATCCATCCTGTCCCAACATATGGTTTCTCTTCTAAACTCCTACTCAATGTACCAGGCTCGGGGTACAGGTACCAAAATCCCATTTTTTTCTGCATCAATATAATCTTGTTCTCAATTCCCATTCCCTTCCACTCCGCCATACAATGATCTATATGTTTAGTTGGTGGGTTTTTTCCTTTTCATCGTATGATCAACCCCTCATGGTATGGCACCTTGAATCTATTATGTATCCTCTCTGTAAAAACATTCCAGTCTACAATATGTTTCTAGTGGGTGGCCGCAGGTGTCCCCAAAAGAGTGTCATCTAGTGCTTCCAATATGGTCCCTTCATTTATGAATACCTGAACCATCTGCTCCAAATAACCAAGTCATTTTTTCCATCAAACCTAGGGAGATTCACATGGGATGCTTTACTTACTCTAAACAATTTTCTTGCTCTGAAGGTAGATGAAGCTCTTCTTGTAGTTAGTTCATGGTTTCTCATCTCTTGGCCGACCAAGTCCACCTCTTAATTCTGGAATTTTGTCTCACTGCTACCCACTTCTCCAACTTAATTGGCCATCTTTTGTAGGGACAACATGGTGTATGAGTGCCTCACCAGGTTTTCTCACTGTGATATTCCATAATTCCCTACTTGTCTCCTCATCTGGTAAATCCTCTTATTCTCAAACATTTTCTACATAGGTGTTATGCATACCGTTGCTTTATAGTGGAGCATGGGCCATCAACCCATTTCCTTGCAACACCAACTCTTGTTCCCTACTATTCCACACATTGTTGTTGTCTGCAAACCATTATAGGTCTAGCAGAGCGATATAGGCTATAACATCCCCATTAGACATCTCAATTACTTTGTGGTTATATATTTGATTATTGTGTTATTGGTTCATAGGCGTGTAGGTGTGAATGGAGAGTGTAATGCATAGGTTTAATCTCATATTAAGTGTAAATAGGGTTAATATGATTACGAGACTGAAGGATCTTGTGCCCTTCCAAAACCACTTAAAGGTAATGACAGGAAGCAGTCGAAACAGTGGAAAGGAGCCTGACAGAGGAAAGGGAAAGCAAAATGACCACTTATAAAGGCCAATTGGTTAGTTGGTAGGAAGTAGGAGGAAGACAGAGGACCAGGACACCCGAGAGTCAGATGAAGACAGGCATGCAGATATGGACCCTTAGAACTAACTGAATAAAGCCAAAGACACATAGAACTGAAACCACCAACTAAGTTAACTAACCAACATACGGTGGGGAAAAGTGGGGTAGAAAGGAAGGGGTGGAGAAATTAGATTGAAAGTCGGAAAATCCAAGAATATTTTGACATAATAGAGTTGGAGAATCAGATAATACTCTGACATTACTTCGACAAAGTAGATTTGGAGAATCACATAAGAGGACAAGCCCTATAAAGATATCTAATAGGCCCTTCAAGAAGTTAGGGACATGAAAGCCTTGGGCTCGCTCATACAAATAAAGAATAAGTAGGTTGGCATCCCACTCCCCTAGAAACCAGAGAAGTCAATGCCTAGATCATCACTTCCAGTCCTTTCGAGAACCATTCTACCGCTCAAAAGGATATGACCTACCTTCCTTCCTTT
>CBVK0100086712.1:0-13964 GCA_900067695.1 Picea abies
AACACATAAACCCTCTTGCATATTTTAACACATGAAGCAAGGTCCTGTTAAGATTTATTTTATGAGGTAGAGGGTGCTTGCATAGCATAACAAGTCAGCCTTCTATTTTCAGATCATGTAGGATGGAAAGAACCAACTTACAAGATGTTCTTGCAGAGAATAGGAAAGTGTGGTGCAGCCCGCTACACATCTATTAGAAGCATAGTAGACCCAAAGGGGAAGAAAATAAACAGTGATGTATTTGTTCTATATTTGTCAAAGATCCAGAACCGTGTAGCTAACACATGAATGATTTCCCCATAGACTGTCTAGGAGTTTGGACAGATAGCAAATTTTCAAGCATCGCACCAAAAAATGTGGGTACAGGCGAAGAAGCATCCAGCCAAGGAGTAGCTACAATTTATCTATTATGTGACAACGCGGGACATACGGATGGAGGTCCAGGAGTGGCCCGAGGAATGGAAAGTTACAGTGATCCCAAGGACAATGCCAAGAGGATAAATTTAGACAGAGGACAAAACAATCCCTGCGTAGCAGATAGGCACAAATGGCGCGAGAAAAAATAATAATGTCTCACAATGCCAAGTGGGGGGAAGTAGCCCCATACAAAAGCAAAATAGGACATAGAAGAAATAACAGTGTGGTTCTACACGGGATCCATCGTGCACAGATCAGGCACCAAGAGGAACAATAGAACAGGTGTGTGCAGGAGAATAAAGGGAAGAGACACAGGAAATACCCATGGAGGAAGAAATTGGGTAGGATATAGGCATGGATACACAGATGCTAGAGGCATCTGATAGATCAGGTGCCCAAAGGAAGAGGACAGGGCAGCAAGCAAGCGGCTCCAGGAATAAGAAAAATGCCCACAGAAAGCCACTGGAAACATCACTGATAGTAGATGATGTGGAACTAATAGCCATGACAGTCGAAGACCAACTGTCAAAGGTGTGGGAGAATGTAGAGAACCACAGGGATTTGATTCTGGAGAAAATACAGGAAGTGAAAAATGTGTTGGAGCAGTTGAGGATCAGAGCAGAGCAATCATCAAAAGACAAACCAACAAAAACCAAGGAAGGAGTACCTATTGGACAAACAGTGCAAATTACAACGCAGGGAAGCACCAATTTTATCATAACGCCTGATATGTTGTTCATCGACAAGAAGGCATCACAGATGCCCTTAAATGAAATCGAGACATTGGACTTGGCATTGCCCAAGATTTTGATGAAGGCGTTATATAAACTACAGATAAGTGTCGGGCAGGAAATTCAGTCCAGGGTAAGGTCTAATGTGACAAATCTATAGATAGGGCAAAAGGAAAATATCATACTGAAGGAAGAATCTATCCAAGAAGGGCAGGCAAAGTAGATAGCAAAGAAAAAAGTAGAAGAGATGTAGAAGTACATAGGCACAATATTTCGAACCATCCCAAATAGTGAAAACTCAAAGGGAGTATCTACTGAAGAGAAAATGAGGAAAATAGTGTAGGCCTTGGAGCAGTACAAGGATCAAATAAAGGAGATGGAGGAGCATGCAGTACCCACTTCTCCTCCAATAGTAAGAGTGTAGTGAGAATAAGACGCAACAGAATCTGTGAAACGTCTAGCATAGGCCATACATATGATGACAAAGTTGTTGGAAAAAAGTGGCCAGTTGTGGACACGGCTCTTAGAAGATGGATCTCACAAGACCTGTAAGAAAGGGAATAGAAGGTACATAAAGTAATGGAAGACTTAAAACAGTGATAGAAGATAATGTCACTTCCAGAAAAAATTAATACAACTGCATAAATTAAGAGCCTACAAGCAGAGGAGAAAGCAGTGCAAGTGCAGAAAATTGCAAGACATGCTCAGTTGGAGCCAATGCAGGGCAAGGAGGAACAGCTAGTCATGGAGATCGACGTAGAAAAGACAAGGGTGGAACAGATAGGCTTGGAGGGAGGAGATATATTGAAGCCTCCATTCACCGCGTAGATGATCGAAGCCATGATGAAGAAGAGAAACCAAGCTAAGGAGAAATGCTAGCATATAGCAGAGATGTATGATGCATTGGCATAGGCAGTCAAAGATGTAGGATTTTGTGAGTGACTCAGGATGAGTCACAATGTCAATGTTGGCGGCTTGTGTTACAAGGAAAATCTCTCTATGGCTAGGGTGAACCACAACAGACAGGTATGACTGCAGAAATCAACTCTTTCCCATAAACATGCTATATAAACCAATGTGCAGGCAAAATAAGAAAGGGACCTACCTCGTCCAAATATTTTATGATGTCCACCATTGAGCACTTTGACCCAAATATTTATACCTGCAACAAGTTCTCAATAAACAAGTGAAGCAATCATATAGTGATAATATAAAAGGTTATCACATTAGATAGCATAATCCATTAATATACAAAACAAACATGCCCATGGATAATAACTCATATATTTTCAAGATATCAATTGGACGGGAAGAGAGTATTTCTATTAATAAATGATCAACAAAAGTGAAAATATTACAAACTTCCATGTCGGCACGGTTTGGAACCAAGAAACCAAGTTCCTTCCAACTAGGCCTCCACCACTTCAATCCTCCACCAAAGGCAAGCTCATATAAGGGAGACAAAGAGGTTCTCCGTCAATAAGGGAAGAGCTTGGGGGTTGAACACTGTGTTCAGACTTAAAGGACAAAGGGATCCAGACTCAATATGAAGTAAAAATTTCTCCAGATTAACTTTGCTCTCAAAGTTGAATTCTTTCTCATCTTCCATAGCTAGGAATTGGATTCTTTATAGTAGTTAAAATGCAACTAAAGGGTCGAGTCGGAATGTTTCCAGTATATGGAAGCCCAAGGATTAGAGATCTCCTGTCGTGACATGGAAACCCGACATTTAATTTTAATTTTTTGGCACAAATCCCGATGTATGCAGGTTGTAGTGGAGCAGCCTGCAGATACGCTTGTTGTATAGGGTGCAAGATGCATATAAGTGGAAAAAAATTATATTTTTGTCTCTAGATTTATCAATCAGGGAAAGTGAATCTGCGTAGGGAAATGGAATAAGGCCCTCTCTGCAAGATTTCATAGGGTGAGGCAAATCTTTCTCTAACAGCTTGTTGGTGCAAGCCAATTTTGGGGGAGAATAAAGGAAGTTTTGAAGGAATCAAAGAAGTGATGGAAAATAGGGGAGCGTGCTAGAAATAGAGGAAAAGCAGCACAAGAAAAAGAGGAAAATCAGCACCAAGAAAAACAGTTATTTTGTGGACAAACTGATGTGGAGAAGTTGGAAAGTGGACAAGTGTCGACTTGGAGCAATGGTTGGATCGAGGACCAGCCGAAAGTAAGTCAAGGAGAAAGTAGACAAATCTAGTCCACTTAGGGTTATGGTTTTTGTAAGGGATTTCTCCCAAGTTTTGTATAAGTAGAATGTATTAGTACGATGAGACGTTAGTCATTTTTTATGAGATGTATTTTTGAGGTTGTAATAGATATTTTAGTTGAGAAAAGGTCTTGTGGAGAGACTTTGTGATCTGTGGAGATCGAATGTAATGAAGGAAGGATTGTACAGTGCACAGCAATAAATTTTTTGAGAATATGAATAAAGAGCCAAAGTGACAAATCTTTGTGGACGTATCCCCAGGGGGCTGAACCATGATATATCTGTGTTTCATGTGAATGTATGCAGTGTTTCTGATTGTAGTTTATTTAGTAAGTTTATGATGAACATGTTAAATGATAAATGAAATTGCATTGTGCACTAATAATGACCTAATGCAATCTGAAGAATAGTTTTAATTAAATGAATGTTATAGCTAGCGTTTATATCTGAAGCTTATGGTATAGTAGACGAATATTTAACATGGAATACATGCGGTTATAATGGTTAATGAAGTTTGTTGGTTATATGTTGTGTCATTGGTAAGAGATAGAGTTAACCTAATACATGGGTATTTGAGGGTTAGTAGTTGAGTGGATCTAATGCCTCTGAGAGAGAAATACATCTCATCCCAAGGTTGCATACATTTGAGTTCTGCGGCCACCCATAGAATCCATCTCGGGTGAGACTGCGCAGTGCACTTTGTGCGCTGTGTTTCCTTCTAGTATCTAGAAGGGCCAATGATCGAAGGGTTATTGGTAATCCTGTAGTTAGAATATGGGTCAGACCATAAGTAAAACCAACAATGGGTTGACAGCTGGAAGGTCAAATCATTTCTTATGGACATTGATTTAGAAAAATAGGTCTAGTTTCTTAGTATTTGGGAGGTTTCACAGCATGTTGTAAGCTACAACAAATTTCGCAGCGAGCCATGCTGCAAAACTCTGTGCAGGCCTCAGATCATTCATTTTATTTTATTTTTCTATATGTAAGGTAGTGAGAATTCTGATAATATCTCAAAACACCAAAATTGTACACCAAAACGTGTCTTGACATAATCAAAAAATCAAACCTAAAATATTATCTAGCTACAAAATCAAAGTCTAATTTTCTCATTTGAACCTTTGAGTATAATCAAAATTGGGACAAAATTGATGAGCATCTAACTATGTGACCTATGACAATTCATAAGTCATTCAATCTTCACTTGGGATAACACATCCAAGTTTCTTTTATCCTCTTCTTCTCGCTGCTACAAATTCTTCTTCATGGCTTTGTTTTCTACTTTTAGGAGTGCATTTTGCTGATAGAGGTGTTTGATCTGCATGTGCAGAGGCAAACATCTCCTTATAATTCTCTTTTTTTTTTCAAGGGCCTCTTCATATAGGTCAAAATTGTCAAAGATTTTCTTAATCATAGTTCTTTCCTCAGCTCTCATATGTGTTAGGGTATTATGTGCCTTTTTTAGTTGTTGTCCCAATCTTTGTATTGTTCCATCATTCTCTGGTGAATATTGTATCTCAATAGTCTCTGCAACCACATGTTGGATAGTAGCTTCAGTGACATATTTCTCTGCTAGAGTGATTTTCTTAGTAGCGGACCTAGTTAAAGGTTTCCTAGGATTTTCCTCCACTACCTTTCTCTTCCTTTTGTTTCCTTGACTGACAGGGGTTTCTATGCTTTTCTCAGTTGTCTCAAGATTGAATATGAGCCTTTTAACTTTATTTTTACTTATATAGGTTTCAAGAACAGTTGCTTCATTTCCTTCACCTTGTTCACTTGATATTTTACTCTTATTCCCTTTAGAACTCTCGGGGATTGTTGAAACTGTCTTTCCAGCTGAAGAAGGTGGAATTTTGTTTGTTTAGGGAGTGGTAATCTCTGAGGGAAATCTTGTTGAGGCTAAGAATGACTCCCACTCAGTATTGATCTTCATGAGTTCTTCCAACACTAAAATTTTGAAAAGAGAGAAATGAAATAGGTTGACCTCAATATGTTTGGTTCTAGTTTGTACCCTTTCTTCCATATTTCCAAGGATCCTGTATAGATAATAAGGAAATTTGAGGGGTTTCTTTCCTGTGAAGTGCATCAGCAGCCTTATGTGATACTTATATCCCTTCCTGAAATGTGCTTCACAAGTAAAGTACCTTTGGATGACCCTCAACAGCATATCAAAAGGATCAAGCATGTGTTTCCTTGGAACTCCAACTGTTAGGTCTTCATCTTGATGCTCAGGTTTAAATAATTCATTCCAGAAGGTGAAGTCAAGTGCCATACCTTTGAACCACATGTCTCCTTGTGTGGGAATCTCTATTGTAGCAGCAATTGTATGCCCTATCACCTGGAACTCTAAAGGCCCATCTCTAGTTTTGTTGCCTTCAAAGTTCAAGGAAAATTAGTTTTCCACCTCTATTTGTAGCCTTGTAGCTTCTCAAAAAATGATAAACACCCAACCTACTGTAAATAATATATTCTCATCAAGTATGAATTCAGCGAATCCATTCCTTGAGGCTCAAACCTACAAATTTCTCCACCCTTGTTGTATTTCTTCTTTTCCATTGTTGTCATTGCTGCCATGATGTAATGAAATGAAATTTCTTCTTTGAAAAACAAAACAATGGTCTAACCCCTATAGTATCTAAGTTTTTAGTAGTTCTTAGGGTTTGATGGGAAGTGCGTTCTTTGTTGCAAAGAAAATCGACAACCAATTTATTTAGGGTTGACGAAAGCAGAGAGTATTTTGAAAGAGAGAATCCCTCAACATATAAGCTAGGATCACAACTCATGAAACAAAGATTTTTCAGCACTAGGGTTTGTTGTTAAAATTATGATTTCACAATAAAAATAGTTTGCAGCAGCAGGGTGGGAGATGTCACAATGTCTAAGGTCTTCACACATCAAAACACAACAAAGAAAAAAGCTTGGAGAAAACTGAATTCATAACTTACCATAAGACATGGATTTCACAGTGTAACACAATTTCACAGCGAGACAGGCAGTTGTGCAGTGAAATAGGAAATTTCACAACGTACCACAGTTTCACAATGATCCATACAGTTGCACAACAAACTAGGCGATTTCCCAGCGTGGAGGTATAGACACCAGATTCTCAATGAAAAGAGCTTCAAGGATTTTTTATGGCTTAAGGTGTTTTTGAATGAAGGAGATGGTTATTTTATGAGCTAATGTATGTGTACTTATCCCTCACAGCCAAAACTTCAATTAAAACCCCTTGATATTGTGGGAAAAGCACTAAGATAATGACAGTTGTTCGCTGTGAAATTTTAGGAGCTTTCGCAGCGAACTTTTGCAGCATTGGAAAAAATTGATCTGTTCATGTGTCTAATCAATACAAAAGAACACTTTGACTTGAAAAAACTCAATTAAATACCATGACACATTTCACATCACCATGATGACCCTTTTCCATGAATTTTTCATTTTGAAATGATGAAAAATCACTCCTACAAGACAAGTGACTCTTGACTAACTAACAACTAGACATTGATGACTAATCACTCCCTTTTGACATGACTTGACTGACTATACCTCCTAAAAAAGAGGTACGATATTAGACAAATTTGAATCAAGACCAAAGAATAAACAAGTGCTAGACTGGAAGGACTCAACATATATATATATATATATATATATATACACACACACACACACTTTAATTGAGTCATGTCGTGGTCTTTAGCAGACCAAGTCATGACTTTAGAAATCAATAAAAACACTTGACAAGACTTTGATTTTATTCACATTAGTGAACCCTAACAGAGTATGTCAGGGGCTTTGTCGGTTTCTCCCTTGTTGCGTTGACAGTCATCACATTCATCCACAAAGTTGTCAACGTCCTATTTCATACCATCCCGAAAAAAAGAATGCTTGACCCTTTCATAGGTTTTGGTAAACCCTAAATTCCCAGTAGTGGGTGAAGCATGAAGCTCTAAAAGCACCGTAGATTTAATTTGGGATTGTTTTCTTAAATATAGGTGGCCTTTGTAGTGAAGCTCTTTATTATTCCAAGAGTACCCTGGAGAAAATCGAGAATTTTATTGCAATTGTTGGATCAGGTGAAATATTTTGGGATCTTGCAACCATTCTTGGTGAGCATCTTGGAGCCATGCCGGTACAATGAAATATACAGAAAAGAGGGACCCTTCTTCTTTATATTTTCTAGAAAGAGAATCAACAACCACATTTTCTTTTCCCTTCTTATAATTGATCTCATAATCATAGCTAGAGAGCTTGGTGACCCATTTTTGTTGCTCCAAGGATGAAATTATTTATTCCAGAAAATACTTGAGGCTTTGGTGATCAGTTTTAATCTGGAAATGTTGCCCCAATAAATCAGGATGCCAAAGATCCACGGCATGTAGAATAGCCAACATTTCCTTTTCATATATGGATTGGCCCAAATGTTGGTATGAAAGTTGTTTGCTGGAGAAATCCAAAGGTTGGCCATATTGCATGACGGCTGCCCCAATTCCTTTTCTAGGAGCATCACATTCCAAGACAAAATTCTTGGTGAAGTCAGGAAGGGCTAGGACCATAGTCGTGCACATAATTGCTTTCAAGGCCTAGAAGGATTGGTCAGTTGTTGGAGTCCAAGTGAAGGCATTATTTTTAAGAAGAGTCAAGAGAGGGGCTGCAATTTTTCCATAATTCTTAACAAACTTGCGATAGTAACCTATTAAACCCAGAAATCCACACAAACTCTTAAGAGTTTTAGGGCAAGACCAATCCTGCATAGCTTCAATTTTCTTAGGATCCACCTGTACATCGTCCTTGTCCACAATATGGCATAGGTACTCCACTTTTGAGGCTCCAAAGGCACATTTAGATTGTTTGAGGAAACGTTGGTGCTGAGAGAGTAGATGGAGAACTTGATACACATGGGAAAGATGGGATGGATAAGTTTTACTATAGATGAGAATATCATCAAAGAAAACTAAGACAAAATGATGGAGAAAAGAACAAAAGACATTATTCATGAGACTTTGGAAGGTGGAGAGAGCATTACACAGGCCAAAGGGCATGACCAAGTAATAATAGTGACCCTCATGAGTTCTAAAGGTAGTCTTAGGGATTTATGGATCTTTCATACGTATTTGGTGGTAACCAGAACTGAGATAAAGTTTAGTAAAGTATTGAGCACCACTTAGTTCATCCAAGAGATCATCAATGACAGGAATGGGAAAATTTTCCTTGATGGTGAGTTTATTGAGGGCATGAAATTCAGGACACATGGTCCAAGTACCTTATTTCTTGAGTACCATGACCACAAGAGAAGAATAAGGGCTAGTACTAGGGTGGATAACTCACGCTTGGAGCAACTCCTGCACAATTTTCTCAATTTCATTCTTTTGGGAAAATGGATGACGATAAGGGAGAACATTGGGAGGAATATTGCTAAGTAAAAGGGGGATGGAATGATCATGAACACCACGAGAAGGTGTAAGTTCCTGAGGAGTGGAAAAAAAATCTTGATGTTTGGAGCGGATAGCTTAGAGGTCATGATGCATAGAGGGTGTCTCAACTATTTGAATGGAATGGATTTGGGAAATAATACCGGAGTGAACTTTCTTGAGGATATTTTCCATGCGATGGGAACTGATGATCTCAGGAGAACTGGCTATGAGTCCTTGGAATTTATATTGTTTTCCCTCCTATTGGAATTTCATGGTAAACGCATTAAAATCCATGAGAATGGGGCCCAAAGTGCGTAACCATTCAGCACCTAGCACAATGTCACAACCACCCATGTCAATGGAAAACATATGAGATTTTAGGTGGTGCTATCCAATTTGAAGACGTAAATTTTCACAATTCCCACCACATTTCATGGACCCACCATTGGCTATCATGATTTCAAAACTATTGACAGCACGAATATAGAAATTAGTTTCCTGGGAAATATGACGGTGAATAAAATTATGGGTGTTGTCATTGTCAAGAAGGATGATGGCTTTTCGATGTTTAATATAGACAATGAGCTTGAGGGTTTGTGGAGCAGAGAAGCTAATGAGGGCATGCAAAGAAATGAGTGGGTCAACTTCAGGTGGGTCAGCGGGCTCTTGGGTAGCATCGAGAAGGGATGGTTGTTTAACAAGGGGAATTGTCACTTCTTCTTCAGCAACATCTTCTAAAATGGCCATAAAATGTTTTTGTTCCTTACACTTGTTCCCCGGAAAACATTTTTCATCACAATTATAGCAAAGACCCTTGATTTGGCGCTCATCCATTTCAACCCTATTTAATTTTTGGACCTTGAGGGGAGTGGCAGGTGGGGTAGGATTTGTGGGTCAAGGGCAAGGAACAAAAGAGGGTTTTTTGTTCTAGGAAAAAACAACATGTTGGGGCTCTTTGGCATGTTTAGTAGCATCCAACAAAGTCTAAGGTAGAGTCATGAGAACCTGGGCTCGAATTTCATCCTTTAGGTCATTGAAGCATTCCTGGAAGAACACATATATCATTCCCTTGGTTTGAAAAGTCAAATGCTCAAAAACAGTTATAAAGTATTCCATTGTGCCTGATTGTTTCAACTTGGTCAAATGACCTAGATAGTGGGTGTCAGTTTCAAAGCATTCATAGAGCTCGAAAACAAATTGAGTCCATGCAATATACCCCTAATGTGCATTTTTACGCCATTTCCACCATTACCAGTGTTCAGGATCTAGATAGAGAACAACATAATGAAGTTTGGCCAACTCGTTAGTAATTCCATGCAGAGAAAAATAATGCTCCATTTGAGTGACCCAACTCATGGGATCGGAGCCATCAAATTTATTGACTTCAACTCGGGGAATACGGGGGTCATGATGAAAGGAATTGGATTGAAAATTCAAAGAATGAGAGGAATCAACACCATCTGGTTGGTCTGGGGAAGAAGGACCCTAGGTTTGGTTCAACAACTAGTTGACAGTAGACTGGAGGGTGTTGAATCGGTTAATGAATTTGGCATCCATGGCGCCAAACTTTTGCTAGACTTGGGTCTCGAATCTTTCAATGCGGGAATTGGTAGAGCCAATATCAAATGTCACTTGTTGGAGGGACTCCTTGGTTTGATTGATGGAATCGTGTAGGTCTTCGTTGCAAGTGTTGTCCATTTGGATATGGGGAGTGCTAGTATGGGAAAATGGGTGGGTGGGACCACAGAAAAGGACTTATAGGTGATAGGTACCACTATGATCAGGGAGAAAAGGGGGAAATAATGGGAGAGGCAGAAAATAGAGACGTTGGGAAGGGGTCGGGTTAAAAAAAAGGCTTAAAAATGAAAGGTATGAATACGATCAGGGTGAAAAGGGGAATCTAATGGGATAGGTCCCAAATAAGTGTGTCGGAGGGGCCACTATACTCTTTTTTTTCATGCGGACTTATACTTTGATTTGAAGAATATTGTAGTGTTGAAATGCCCAAGTTCTTAACAAGAAGAAATGTGTAGTAATTTCGCAACCAAAATGTAGGAGGTAAGGTTGAAAGCAAATAGATATTGTATGTTTTGTTTTTGTTTGTCCCGAGGGTTAAGGTATTTAGGGTTTCTACATACAAGGGTTTTCCCTGTTCTATATCTCTCTGATATACGTGCGGGGTCCAACAATAGTACTAAGCCCAATATCTCAAGGCACCAACTAAGGAGGCTAGATCATGCCCTTATCCGTACTACCCGACTACCCAAGTACTAGAGAGTATCTTCCCAAGCAATGTTCTCAATGGCACTATAGAATTCAAGTGGTCGATCGGTTTATCTATGGAGGGCTTCAGGAGATCTAGGTTGATTTGTATACAGGTGTTGTCTAATGTGCTACCACTCGAAGGTGTACCAATAGGGGTTACAAGGGTGGCCAACAATGTGTGCTTGAGTACCACTTGTAGTTCTTCTGTGTATGCTTCCCCGACCATGGATTTATGCATTGAACGACAGATCTCTATATATTTAAGACGTTGGAATACGTCTCTATCCTGAAAAAAATAACCCACAATTTTCTTCCAAGGAAAGTGCTCTGATACCACTTGTAAGGTACCAAATCTATTACAATAGTTGAAAATAGAAATATTGCAGAGAATAGCAACGAAACAACTCAATAGATGAAACCACAGCACCAAAATAATACCTTTATTGATAGGAAACAATGTTCACTTTCCTCTTCGAGGGGGAAACCTCCAGCAAAGAAGCACTTTATTACAATAATTCTCCATACAAAAAATTCTCATGCCTCCTATTCTTATCTATACTAATTCTATCTTCTAAAGAACCTTCTAGTGGAAGATATTTCTAGAAGCGAAAGCTTCTGTTAGGTCTTCTTACATTGATTTGTTCTCATTTATTAAATATGCCTTATAAACTAATGTCGGCCTTTATTACATGGAAAATATATTATTCTACCTACATGATGGGTTAGGGAGGTTAGGTCCCTAAAATTCCCCCCCCTTTAAAAAACAACCTTGTCCTCAAGGCTTGAGATGAAGAAATTGCTGCAGAATGGTAGCGAGCTCCCAGGTGGCATCTTCTGGAGTTGTATCTTTCCACTGCACTAACACTTCTCACATAGTGCACTGACATAAACAATGTTCACATGGGTCCAAGACTGCTTGGGGTTGTAACCAAATGGAACCTCCTTCATCCAACTCAAGGAGATGGGTTTGAGTTTGACACTTAGTTCCAATCAACTTCTTTAAGCATGAAACATGAAAATTGGGATGGAGCTTAGAATCATTGGGAAGAGATAACTAGTAGGTGACATGGCCAACATGTTTGAGAATGATATAAGGACCATAAAATTTGGGAGCAAGCTTATGATAATGTTATCTTTGAGTGAAGTCTACTTGTAAGGTTGCAGACAAAGAAACACTTGGTCCCCTTCAACAAATTGATGTTCAAAACGACCTTGACCGACTTCCTGCTTCATGTGATTTTGATCCATCACCAAATTGTCTTTGAGGGTACTATGAATGGCCTCAAGTACTGTAAGATGTTTTTCAACCTCTTGAATCTTAGAGACACCTGACATGTATGAGAGAATTGATGGTGGATTTTGTCCATATATTGCTTCAAAAGGAGTCATGCAAGTGGTTGTATGGTAAGATGTGTTGTACCACCATTCAACTAGTGGTAACCACTGAGCCCACTGATGTTGGCGGTTAGATGAAAAACATCTTAAATATGTTTCCAAACATTTGTTGAAAATTTCAGTATGGCCATCATCCTGGGGATGATAGGCAGTGTTGAGATATGATTGGGTGCCCTATATCTTGAAAAATTCTTGCCAAAAATTGTTGGTGAACATGGATCCCTGTCAGAGACAATAGAATGTAGCATGCCATGAAGTTTGAAGATATTATCCACGAAAACTTGGGCCACTGTGGATGCGGCGAAGGGATGTTGCAAATCACATAAATTAGCATATTTGTAAATATGATCAACCACCACCATGATGACTATCTTGTTGCTAGATTTAGGGAGGCCCACAATGAAATCCATAGAAATATCCCGCCAAAAAGAAGGGGGAATTGGAAGGGGTTGGAGTGTGCCAAGGGATTTGAACATTTCTCCCTTGTTGCATTGACAAACATTACATTCAACCATAAAGGTGTAGATGTCCTGTTTCATACCATTCCAAAAAAAAAATGTTTGACCCTTTCATAGGTTTTGGTAAACCCAGAATGCCAAGTGGTGGGTGAAGCATGAAGCTCATAAAGCACCATAGATTTAAGCTGTGACTATTTGCCTAAATTTAGATGGTATTTGTACCGAAGCTCATTATTGTTCCAAGAGTACCCTGGAGATGCTGGAGAATTTGATTGTGATGCAGGAGCATCCACATTTTGATCAAGCGAGCCAGCGTGCAGAGGCAAAGGAACAGCTGGACAGCGCCAACACATACGATTTTTGAACCACTTTGGAGATTTGTTGCGCCATCATTTAAATGAAGGCATTCAAAGCCGGGCGCGCTTGTAATATATTATAGATAGGAAGGCATTTAATAGTTTAATGGTGGTAGATAGAAATTAACTGTAGATTAGACAGTTTTAGCTTTCGAGAGGGAAAACGGAGTATAGACACCCTCCCTTGGATGATTGTATCAGGAGAGCATTTAGATTATGCAGCATTAGGATAGAAAGCGGAAGAGCAGAGCAGAGAGCTTGTGAAGAACCTCCATGTACAGACATTGAATTAATAGGAAAGACTTTGATTCAATTCCATGGATGTGTTTGATCTCTGCATGTTGTTGATATTATGCTTATGCATGTTTGCTTCCTTTTATGCTTATCTTCTATATGCTGCATATGTGATTTGCGTATCAGGTTAGAAACCTGAGAGAACGAGGGAATGAGTTCCAATTGTTTCTCTGTTTGAGCCAGGAGATTCCTGCATAGAGTGCAGTCGAATTCCTCCGCATAGAGTGCGTCGAGGAGGCTAACAGTTGAAATTTTGTTCTCGGTTTGCCTAGAGTTGAGTTGGGTTATTCGAACCGTGCAGGTGAGTGCAGGTCGAATGGAAGTCTCAGAGCCGAGTCTGAGAGATAGAGGACTGGACCGCGTTAGCAGGATTGCACAGGTCTAGATGGCTTCAACGCTTTAAGAGCTGTTGGAAGTCGAGC
>CBVK0100086714.1:0-20380 GCA_900067695.1 Picea abies
TTTCACCATAAGGGGACCACTTTGGAGTTCATCCATATTTACTTCTTATCAACCATGACAAAACAATAATGATTCATATTTACATCAAACAATATTGGGTCAATTACCCAAACCTTTGTGCTACGGGGCTTTCTTCAAGGGTTGACATCAATGACAACCAACCTTAATCAACACAATGGAGATGAATATTGCAGCAAGGATTTTGATGATTATTGTTCATACCATAGAATTCGTAGAGAGAAGACAGTTCCAGGTACACCACATGAAAATGGTGTGTTAGAAAGGATGAACATGACAATCATGGAGTGTGCAAGGAGTATGAGATTGCATGTTGGTTTTCCCTTATAGTTCCGGGAAGATGTTGTAGATAATGTTGATCAATTAATAAATAGAGGACCTTCAATCCATTTGGATGGTAGAATTACAGAGGAGGCATGGACATGTAAAAAGGTAAACTATTCTTATTTGAATACTTTTGGTTGTGAATCATTTTTCCATATTGATAAAGAAAATAGAACAAATATTGAGGCAAAATCCAAGAAGTGTACTTTTATTAGATACAGTGTTAATGATTTTGGTTATCACTTATGGGATTATGAAAATAACAAAATCATTAGGAGTATATATTTCATATTCAATGAGAAGGTCATGTACAAAGATCAGTTGCAGGGAAAGAAACAGGAAAAAGAATACACAGTGCTTGATGAGATCACTGAAAAATAAATTCCAAAGGTACCAGAAAATCATAATGTACAACAACAAGATCAACATGAACCTCAAACTCCTGCAAGTGTTGTTTGAAGATCTACCAGGTTAAGTATACCCCTGAATGATACTCCCCTTCATTGTATTATTTATTGTTGACTGATTTTGGTGAACCAGAATGTTATGAAGAGGCAATGCAAGTAGACACCAAAAATAAGTGGGATAAAGGCATGAAAGAGGAAATGGATTCCTTGGTAAATAACCATATTTGGGACTTGGTTAAGTTGCCTGCAGGAAAAAGAGCATTGCAGAATAAATGGGTTTACAAGTTGAAGGAAGAAGATGGAGAAAAAAAGTGGTACAAGGATAGACTTGTTGTAAAGGGGTTTGCACAAAAGAAAGGTATAGATTTTGATGAGATATTTTCTCCCGTTGTTAAATTGACTTCAATTAGGACTATTTTAAGTCTTGATGTAGTAGAATATTTTCATCTTGAACAATTAGATGTAAAATCAACTTTTCTCCATGGGCATTTGGAGGAAGAGATTTATATGCAGCAACCATAGGGGTATGAGTTCAAAGGGAAGGAGAATTTGGTATGCAGGTTGAAGAAGAGATTGTATAGCCTAAAGCAAGTTCCAAGGCAGTGGTATTTGAATTTTGACAGGTTTATGACATAATAGGGTTATAGTTGATGTCAGTCTGATCACTGTGTTTATTTTAAAAATCTAGAAAATGGAAGCTATATTATCTTGCTATTGTATGTATATGACATGCTTGTTGCAGGGTCTAATATGCAAGATAAAAATGTGCTCAAGAATAAATTATATCATTCATTTGTGATGAAGGATTTGGGTGTTGCAAAGAAAATCCTTGGTATGAGAGTAACAAGAGACAGGAAAAATCGCAAATTGACATTGTCTCAGGGTGAGTACATAGAGAAGGTGTTGGAGAGGTTCAGAATGAAGAATGAAAAAATAGTTGCTACACTTTTGGCCAGCCATTTAAAATTAACTAAGAAAATGTTTCCCAAGACATAGGAGGAGATAGAATATGTGTCCAGAGTCCCTTATTCATCAATAGTTGGTAGCTTGATGTATGTGATGGTTTGCACAAGACCAAATATTGGACATGTAGTGGGAGTTGTGAGCAGGTATATGAATAATCCAGGTAAAGAACATTGGGAGGTAGTAAAGTGGATTCTCAGGTATTTGAGAGGTACTTCTACTCATGCATTATGTTTTGGAGGTTCAAACATTGTTCTATAGGTATATGTTGATTTAGATATGGAAGGTGATAAATATAGCAGGAGGAGTACCAAAGGGTATGTTTTTATTATAGGTGGAACAAAAGTAAGTTGGATTTCAAAAATTCAAAAGGTTGTTGCACTTTCAACAACAAAGGAAGAGTATTTTTCTGATATAGAGGCTAGTTGGGGACATGGTTGGCAGGGTCATCTCCTGCCTTTCCTTCAAACTTGGGGATGTCTAAAGGTAGTTTGGTGGGCATTGCAGGCCATGTGGGGTCATGCAATATAGGATCAATGGTGAGTTTTCTTAGATCTGGTATGTTAAGAGAGGCCAAATATGGAATCTGCAGTGGGGGGGGAGGATTAGCTCTAGCCATGGTGTAAGTGTGTTGTAAACCTGACCCTTGAGGGGGGCTAGGTGGGTTGGTACTTCCCCCTTGAGAGGAAGTTGGTCCTCCGCTTCTGCGTAAAGGAGAGCGAGTGGACAATGGGACTTGGGAAGTGGACCCAAGTAATGTGGAACCAAGCAATGCTAATCCTAAGATAGTAGCACTCACAGGAGTGTGAGACGGTGGTGCCAATGAGTGGGCAAGACCAGAAAGTCCCCCTAAGATAGGAGGGAGGTTTAGCAAGCATCGGGAACGACAGGGATTCTGTGGGTCCCCTATGATGTCCAGCTAGTTGAGTGAATGTGTGCAAATGGTGGTGAGAGTAATAAAGAAACAAGAGCTTTTGTTGCAAATTTTGAAATTTACACAATATATATATCCAAATCAAAATGTAGTTAGAAGTGCATCATATATAAAGTGGTTTGAAAAAGAAGCATATATGTGGGTAAGTGGGTTTTGTCTATGTGGGGAATCAAAGAAAACAAATTCTCATGTCATAAAAGATGTAATGTCCTTCCTCTCAAATAGCACTGGACCTTCCAATAGTATTCAACAGTGGGGTCTGAAGTCACCGGAAGAAGAACTAGCGAAGGATGAAATAATCGGTTATAATGAGGGGTAAAGGGGGAATATCCTGAAAGAGCTGGTGATATTTCCCAATAGCCATACAAAATCTGATCAAGGTGCAATTGCAGCCCACAATTGCCACCTGGGTAGATGTCCTAAAATTTGGTCACTAGGTACCTCGGTCAATGTGTGGCATTTAGATTTTTGGCCTCAGAAATGGGTCATGAGCTGGATCCCGTCCAAGAGGTGGGTGCCTCAAGGGGGGATGCACAGAACAACTGGACCTTGGCCTTCAACCCTTCACAGGTATCTCCCTACCTTATGGTGTTAGGAACACTTGACTTGGAGGATTTTCAGTTCCCTGTTTGACAACTTCTATGGTTTTGACAATGTGAGAACTAGATAACAGGGAGTTATTTGGATGCCTATCCGCAAAATCCTACCTAGACTAAAAAATTTCTTTTGGCACCTCCTGTGGAGGAAAACTTAGTGAGTTTTTATAAAAATGTTCGATGTAGTTGTTTTGAGAGGTTGGGGGTGTGAACCAACCTCATTGAATTTAAATGGGAGTGGATAGCTTCATCAAGAAAAGGGTGGGGTGTTTCGGAATCCCTTTGGAGGAAACTTACTTTGACCTCCATGTTTCAAGAAGAAGCTATGTGAGTAATAAGTGAATTTTGTGTGTGAATGAGTGAAAGTGTGCCATTTTTTAATGAATTAGGTGTCACCTTGCTGCATGTGGACTTCGCTTGGTCCTTACAAGTGTTGATTACCTAATTAACTAAGTGCCTTTGGTACAACCTTGCGTAATTCAAAAGTCCCTAGGAAGCTAGCATGTGGACATGTGGGTCCATTACTATTCCTTTAACTCTCTGTTGTGATGTAATCTAAGAAAATATTTGAAACTATCCTAGATTGTGATCATGTGGGCATGTATGGGCCCGTTACAAAACCTTTAAACTTCCCTAGTGATTTGATCTAAGAAAGTAAATTTCAACACCATCCTATCTTTGTAGCATGTGGGCATGTATGGGCCCGTTACAATATTAAGATGTGTTTGAAAAAATAAAGTAAGAGGAGTCCCAAGAAGGGTTGTTGTCCTCTCCTAAAGGTTTTAATCTTCATAAGGGAGATGAAATTGTTTCACAATCTTTTTCTGATTCTCAATGTCGCTTGGAGGTGCGAGAGAAGAGCATACTAAGCGATTGTTATCCAAATTCTAGTCCCAATGCAAGTTAAATGTGATTAAAAATGATTTCCAACTTATATTTTGAGTCAAAACAATCCATCCATGTGGAGAAAATGAAAGCAAAATAGGAAATAACAATTTTAACCCCCTAAGTGCCTATGTGTTTTGACTAACCCCTTTATATGAAGAGGGGACTAAGTGTGGTGCAACTTAAAACATGCATAAAATCACTTTTAAGAAGGCTAAGGGCCTTCCCCACATCTCAAGAACCCGACAATGTGAATTTTTGTACAGGTGCAAATTTTTGTACAGGTGCACAGGTCTCAGTGGAGACAGAGGCACACAGAGCGCATGTACGTAGACCGAAAAAAATTAATGAGCGCACGTGCGCAAAATATAACTGTGACTTGAGCGCATGTGCGCATGATGTGCATCTGTGGGCCACAAAACCTGTGCACAGGTGACACACAGCCATGAATGAAAATTCTGGATGGAATTCTCTCAATTCACCTTGGAATTGGATGATTGGCAGGTCGGCTTAGGCCGGTTAATGCACCTACAAGTTAAATAAACCAAAGAAGAGCTATAAAAACCCAAATGAGGTAGGAAATTGATACTTTTCCCCAGTGGAGTCGCCAATCTGTTGTGCCTCTTTCGTCACCTTAGTGAGCAAAGTAGTGGTTCTTGCAAGCTTAGTTGGGTTTGCTAAGCAGGATAGCTGCAAGGAAAAGGGTTAGAAAAAGAAATATAAAACAACAACCTAGAATTAAACTAAGAAATAAAACAACAACTAAATTAATAAACATAGGGACATAAGGACAAAATAAACAATGAGACCCATTTCACCAATGATAATGCTGATATTAGTGAAAGAAAACACCAAGAAGCAAGAGGACTATGAGTCCCTTTTTCCTCCAAGGGAGGGCTCTTGGACCCCCACAAATAAGCTCTTCTTACAACTTTGAAAATGAAAATGAAAATGGTGAAATAATTCTTTGCTAATCCACTCAAGGGGTGAGATGGATTGCCCAATGCAATGATGTAAGTATACTCTTGGCAAGGATAAAAGATTCCTCAAGAAAATAATGGCAGCATAACTTTTCTATGAATTCCTTGAAAAATGAAGTGTATCCATGGCCTTTTTATAGCATTCCTTTGATTTATTGTCCAACTAGTTTGTAGTGTGTAAAGAGGCTAATTAGGGCATTTCTAGGTCTTTGACCAACCACCTAGTCGAATCTAGTCCAGATTTGTGTGTCAAATCAACTTGGAAGCTGAACTAGAAGTGGGTGGGAGGCCGACCACTCTCATAAATGCGCCGTTTCTCAGGTGCGCGGATTTTTGCGACAACAATCACGCATCGTGCGCATGTGCGAGATTTTTGCGTTCTTGTTTTGCGAATGTGCATGCACGACCAATGTCTTCATAGAGCCCTTTAATTTTTGCACTAGTTGTATAGTTTTTGACCCTTTGGGAATGATTTTGTGATATTTTTGGTCCATGGGTGACCTCATAACTGTTTGACGATGCTGAATTCTTGTAACCATTTGTGGATGAAATTTCAGTGATAACACCTCTAATATCCAGTGTGTCCTAATACAATGTGCAACTATCTAATTGAAGTAGGAGGAGGTAGATCAACAATGATAGAAATATTGGAAGGATCTACCAACAATCCTTGCTTACACACAATGTGTGTTGGCCCTTGACCAAGTTTTGGAGAACCTTGTTCATGTTTAACCAGTTTTGGGACTTCGACATGCTGGTCGAAGATGGAGCGCCCAGGTGAAGCGAAGATCACGATATCTCGCCCCCTTTTGTAGGATTTTTGTAATGTTAGGGTTTATGTAATGAGTATGGGATGTCGACCCATGGGTTTTACCCATGTTTAGGCTCCTTTTGTAATGTATAAATAAGTAACTAAGCGATGTAAGTAGGCATAAAAGTTTTGGAGAGCTATTAGTTGGATCTATGTGATTGAATTGGATTAGTGCTTGACTAGTTGGCTTAGTGCATACCGTGTTGAGAACTTGCAAAGCTAAGTGAAAGTGATTATAAGAAAGGTCGGTGTTGTGCCAAGCTCGAGGAAGGAGGATCTGGCGAGTTGCGTGCAAATATCATGTCCTATGCAGAGTTGGATTTGTGTCTTTGTGCATGTAAGAAGATTGGAAGAAGATAATAAAGAAGAAGAAGAGTTTGTGGACATAGCCCCACACTGGGGGTGAACCACATATATCTCGTGTTATGTGTGTTGTGTTTAGGGATGATTTTAAGGATGAAAATTTATTTTAAAATGTAGAAACCTTGGTGAATCTTACTAATCCTTCATATGCCAACTATAAATGTTTGGCAATATTTTTGTAAAAATATTCAAATTTCTAAGGATTTTATATAGTTTTTATAAAATTTTGGCGATTTTTAAGATAAAATCATTTTATCCTATAGAATTTGGGCGAATCATTTTTAAAATAGCGAATATTGTTTTTGGAAAAAACATGGAAAATTAGCCCATCAACGAAATTTAGCCCCTAAAATCATCCATGGTTGTGTTGTATTATTCTTGTATTTTATTAGTGTTGTAACCTTTATGTATCTTAGATGCATCTGATGTAATATCTTAGTGCTTAATAATGTGAGTGAATGCTAGATCTTCTTGATGCTATGTGTTGAATGGTGAGATGTGTTAGATCCGGGTTAATACCGCATTGTTATGTAATTAGGGTTTTAACCTGTGATGTGAGTAAGACTATAGACTAATGAATGTTAATTTTTAAGTTCTCTGTTAAGTATTTTGATCACATATCTCTGTCCCATCTAGGTTGTAGACACTTGAGTCCTGCAACCCCCCTGCCTCTACCTCGGTTGAGACTTCATCTGCTTCACAGGTGTTTCCGAAAGGTTCGGTAGTTAGGGTTTTGTTGGTGCATTGTTGAAGTGTTGAACCCTGGGTCTGCCCCTGTTCCAACAAATGGTTCCGTTGTCGGGACCTGAAATTGTGATTGCTGGGAACTGAAGAAAAGAGAAATCTTTGTGCAGAGATCTGTTGATCTAGTGTGTAGCATTCTACTCAACTTGCGAAGCTCTGTGCTAAGAATGGAATTGGATCTGAAGAAAGAGTTAATATCTTAAATCTTTGTGCTCTGATAAAGTTAAGATAAGTGGAATTTTTTGTTTCAAAGGAATGGATCTAGGTATGCTTGATAGATTTTGTCCTAGTCTGAAAACTAGGGCACATCTAGAATAAAGAAGATTTGATATGAATAGATCCGATATAAATAGTGAAAGATATGTTATTCCTATGCATAAAAAGGATTTTTGGACTAACAAGTGGATGCAACATTCTAGAAAGAAATTTTTGCAGGTTCATCACTGTGATCCCAGTGCCCAGTACACAAAAAGTTGGGGATCATTTAAAAGAAAGAGAGGAATAACTCTTTGTTATAGTTGCAGAAGACCATGATATATTTCTAAGGAATTCCCTAGTAGAGGCCATATTTGTCTTTGTTGTAAATTTGTTGTCCATGAAGTTTTGGATTTCCCTAGAATGATTGCTAAAGATGAAAACATGAATATGAGACAAGAAAACCATGAGGAAGGTCAATAGATTAATAATATGTTAGAACACCAGAAATAATCAGAGACTATATTATTGCAGAGGAAAGAAACACTGAATGATCACAAAGACATTAGTTTATCAAACATCTTAAAAGAGAAAGAGTGTAGAGAAACAAGAATAAGAGACTTCGACATAGACTATGTTTTGGATGAGGACAGAAAGGAAAGTACTTGAGAAATTTTGGGAAAGCCTGTTATGGTTCCTTCATTGGGAGGAATAGGATTGTTTAAAGGAAATATGATAACCCTATGTGGAAGACTTACCCATGTACCTGTGGTTTCTCATGGAGCATCGACTAAAGAATAATTTGAGGTCATTAAGCTTTTTGAGAACAACGCCCCCTTTGCACTTTTTCTAGGAAGGACCTAGATTGAGAAATATCAGATCCAAAAGAAAGAAGAAGAGGAAGCTCTAGAATAGAAAAAGCAAGAATTAAGAGATTTCATGGCTAGGAGAATAACACACTTACTAGAAGAACAAGAGGACAAGTCAAAGCAACTAAGGACTAGAGAATTAGATGTCGAAGTTGAGAAAATGCAGGAAAGTTTGAAAAACTTGTCCATGCAGGAGAAATGAGCACCTACCCATGAAGTAATGAGAGAAGAGGTATTCCACTCAAACCCGTTGAAAGACCCTCAATAGTGCGAAGTTACTATGCTAAGAGAAGATAAGAATAAAAATGGAAAGAGAAACACAATGACTCAGAACACAGGAAAGAAAGCTAGAAAGCTCAGCAAGAAGAAAGCAAAGTTAGAAAAATTGCAGGAAGTTCTAGAGAAGACTTTGCAGAAAGAAGGCTTGCAGAACTTGAACCTCGCCGAAATAGAAAAACAATGCAGAATGGCACTTCGCCATGAAAAAGAGATATGATTGTTGGAGGCATATTGGCACTTAGAATGATGCTCCAGAATGGATAGAAAAGCAGTTATTGCCAGAAATCTCACCATTGGACCGTTGAGACCGCGCCATAATGGATGGAATTGTATTGATTGAGGCATTCATACCTATTGGAGGAGTCCATTATGACATTGTCTATTTAACCCATCAAATGTCTCACCGAGGACACTGTTGCAAATTGTGATTATTCAAGCCAATAGAGAACTGATTGCTTTCACGCACTACTCACTGGATTAAGCATGTAGGTACCAAACCCTCAGAAATTCTACCTAGGGAAGGATACTAATCGCTCCCTCGTGTAGTGAATAAAAGACACCTACGACGATGTGGAGAAGGGGAAGCATGGATACAAGGTAGCCTCCATCCAATATGGTGCAGTGTGCCTAGCTAATTAGCTGATAGCAGGAAAGCTCGTTAGGAAGAATATACCAACGTAGGTCACAGGGTTTGTCATCTACCTCGTAGGAAAATGCATTTAAGGGATGCAAATGAACTGGGTGAGCTACCTTGTCAACCATTTGGAACAAGATTGTCACGAAGCATAGGATCATGGCTATGAGTTTCACTTTAGCTGCTTTCTGATTCTCATTGCCTTCATCTCTTGGGAGATGTCGGAAGGAGAAACCTTCCTTGAAGCCAAGTCATCTGAACCCATAGCCGCGAGGTTCACTACCTTGTGGTATTCGAGCATCATGGGAAAAAAATGGAAGTCGAATGCGGTATTCCACACCTATTATTTACAGCTAAAGAGGGCCATTCAATCCTTCCCTTGCATGACACCTAATACACTCCATAGGTTTAGGCCACTCACAAAGTTCCGTGCAGATAGGAACTTCAGATACATCACTGCGTGTGGGGACGAACACAAGGAAGAGATGTGGTCCTATTAAAAACTCACAGAGGAAGATATGGATGAAATAACCAAGGAATGGCCCAAGGAACTCCTTGTACCCATCAAGTAGACAAATCTGTCTGACCCCAACCTCATCGAAAGCCTTGTGGTCACCCGAGAAGATTATGATGGACCAAGTAGCAGCAAGAGGAAGAAGAAGGAAGAAGTGAAGGAACTAAACAACGGATCAGAGGAAACTGCGCCTGATTCACCAGGAGGAGGAGGAGGTGACAAAGTGAACCAAGAAGAGAAAAATTAAGAAGACAAATAGGAACAGGGAAAAGTGACACCACCTAAGGATCCCCTTACGGAGGCCAAAACATCCATGAAAAGAAAGGTTTCCTCGAAGAAACCATTAGCATAGAAGAAGTCACGAGCGAATAATACCTAGCTACAAACTGTGATTATAGTGGATGATATTGATCTCATCATCATCACTATAGCAGACACTTTAGAGGATATTCTGCAGTGCAACGAAGTAAAGCAAGAGACAATGTATGAAAGGATTGAGATGGAGATGAAAAGGGTACATCAAACCCTCTACACGAGCCGCGAAGTGTCTACACCACCATCATCGTCATCATAAGATATAGAAGTGGGAGACGAGCCTGCCCAACTATGTAGATTAGTAGATGCAACAGAGGATCGCCTTCGACATCTACAAGAAGAGAAATAACAGGCCATAGAGGCCCTGAAACAAGCAAAGGAGGAATCCCTAGAGAAACGTCGGATTGCACAGCAAGAGAAAGATGACCTCTAGGTGAAGCTTGTAGAGGATAGAGCACAGACCTAGAAGGAAAATGAACAGCCTCTCGCAGTGCATATGGGAGTTAAGGAGGCAGTCACTCGATCACTTTGCTCTGTGGTGGGCCTGACACAGATGGAAGAAGAAATGACTGAGATCCAGGTGGGGAATCTCATTGAATCCATCCACTAGCTTGAAGCAAGAGTCGCAGAACTGGAACTACAAGTACTATCGATCAATCCACGGGAAGTGTGAGATAAGAGAGAAGAAAATACTAAGGGTGAAATAGAAAGAATCAGGGTGTTGGCCTTGGAATGTAAAAAAATCAATGACTGAAGTGTGAATACCTATGAGCTCCTTATAGACGAACTGGATTTGAGAAGATTGGAGGCACAAATCCATGAGCTGAAACAACAAGCATTGGCAGTGCATGCACAACTGAGACTACAGTCAGCAGTCAAGAAGATGAAGAGTTCATAGGAGGTGTGTGCAGTTCAACAACAGGTCAATACAATCTAGGGTAGAGTCATGGAAGTGACCCAGAGACTCCAACCGATGCAGGACGAATCCTGCACATTTTTTGAAGAGATCGAAGGATGAGGTGCACAACTAGAACAAGTGGTCACCACAGTGGAATAACGCTTGGAAGGACCAGTCATCGAGAAGGTCATTCAGGAGTTTGTCGAGCAGGAGGCTCTAGCGAAGCAACAGGTCAAGGTAGCTCGAGCCAAGATCAAGGCCTTTGAAGTAGAATTACCCAGATCAGAGTGACTTGGGACGAGTCACAGGTGAGTGTTGGGGGCCTATTAGCCCTTGACCAAGTTTTGGAGAACTTTGGTCATGTTTAACCAATTTTTCACTTCGACAGGCTGGTTGAAGACAGAGTGCCCAGGTGAAGCAGAGATCACAGGATCTCTCCCCCTTTTGCAGAATTTTTGGGATGTTAGGGTTTATGTAATGGGTATGGGATGTCGGCCCATGGGTTTTACCCGTTTTTAGGCCCCTTTAGTAATGTATAAATAACTATCTAAGAGATGTAATTAGGCATAGAATTTTTGGAGAGATAGTAGTTGGATATATGTGATCTAATTGTCTTAGTGCATGACTGGTTGGCTTAGTGCATACTGTGTTGAGAACCTGGAAAGCTAAGTTAAAGTTATTGTAAGAAAGCTATGTGTTTTGCTAAGCTCATGGAAGGAGGATCTGGCGAGGTGTGCGTAGATATCCTGTCCTATGCGGATTTGGATTTGTGGCTCTGTGCATATAAGAATATTGGAAGAAGATAATAAAGAAGAAGAAGAGTTGGTGGGCATAGCCCCTTGCTAGGGGTGAACCACATATATCATGTGTTATCTGCTTTGTGTTGTATTATTATTGTATTTTCTTAGTTTTGTAACCTTTATGTATGTTATATGCATCTGATGTTATATCTTAGTTCTTAATAATGTGAATGAATGCTATATCTTCTTGATGTTATGTGTTGAATGGTGAGATGTGTTAGATCTGGGTTAATACCACGTTGTTCTATAATTAGGGTTTTAATCTGCGATGTGAATAAGAGTGCAGACTAATGAATGTCGATTTCTAAGTTCTCTATTAAGTGTTGTGATCACATATCTGTGTCCCAGCTAGGTTGTATACACTTGAGTCCTACAACCCCCCCTGCCTCTACCTCGGGTGAGACTTCATCTACTTCACAGGTGTTGCTGAAAGGGCCGGTAGTTAGGGTTTTGTTGGTGCACTGTTGAAGCGTTGAACCCTGGGTCTACCCTTGTGGCAACAATGTGCCCTAGAAACACTCCAAAGGGTGAAAAGAAAATACACTTTTTCAAATTTAGGGAAATCTGACATTGCCTACACTTATCTAACATTAATCTCAAGCATTCAATAAGATTTTTCAGTAGGTTAAAAATAGTCCAATCATCAAAATATTCCTCCAAAAACTTGTGTAAAAAGTCCTTAAATTCTTCGACCACCACCCTGGAAAAGATGGCTGGTGCATTATTCAAGCCAAAAGGCATCACAATGTATTGAAAAGAACCCCATTCTATTGCAAATGTGGTCTTATGCCTATCCTCCTTTGAAATTATGATTTGGTGATAGCCTAAAAATCCATCTGTAAATGAATATACCTCTTATCCTCCTACATTATCTAGAACTTCATCAGTAAAAGGTGTAGGGAATGGGTCATGTAGACATGCATAGTTCAACTTTCTTAGATCTACACAGATTCTGATTTCTCCTGACTTCTTATCTTGGACCACCATAGGGTTGATCCATTTGGATTCTTCAACAGGTTCTATGATTCCTTCTGCCCAACATTCTATCCAATTCAATATTAAATATCTGCTTGTATTTTGGATTTAGTCTGTAGGGTCTCTTCTTGATAGGTCTTTCATATTCTCTCAAGGGGATATTCATTTCTCCCATGGGCTCTTTTATGCCCTTCATGTCTGTGAACTTGTTTGGAAACAAGTCCTAATACTCATGCAGTAGTTCTGTAATCTTATCAATAGTATCATCATCCCAATAGTCTCCAACATTTTCCAACTTAGGTGCTTGCTCTGTTCCAATATTAACCTTCTTAATTTTAATAGGTTGTCTAATAAAAGGCAATTCGATCCCTGTCCCTTTTATGTCTCTCTGAACTTCAATTTATGCAATGTTTACATCCCTAGAGTCATCGTCATCATCAACATTAATGTTATAACAACCCTGTAACTTTTGAATAGGTGCAGTCCATTGATTTTCTTCTTGTGCAAAAGGGAGGTTAGACGCCTCTTCAAAGACCTTTTGTCTTGCAATTTGTAAATCCTAATCTATTGTAGGGTATTGAATTTCAAATAGGAACGGTTATAAATTTCTTTTTCATTCCATACCAATATGTAGTGATGAGGCACAAATCTTCTTGAATATACCAGTTGATAGGTGTAGTATCCAAAGTGTTAATGAACTTATATACCCATTGTTCTTTAGGAATGTTGCTCCAGGATTCCTCACAACTTCCTGCATCGTCCTTGGGATGATTCTGACCTATGTATCAAACTTCACAACCTTCACCTTGGTCTAAAAAGTGCACTATCATCAAGGTGTGACATTGTACCCACTCTGTGATGTTCTTCTTGTGTGTTCCCCACCATCTAGATGGAATTTCTTTCAAGGATTCATATAGTGCTAACAACCTTTGTTGTACTGGTACAATTCCTTCAAATTCAATGAGAAATATCTCTAAATGATTCAATCAATCAATGTAGGCATATTACTTACTTATTTTCCAATCCAACAGACTTCTCTGGTCAATCTGGCACACCTCCGCGTAGAGACTTCATACATTTTGTTCTGCCAATTTTCCAATGCTTCCTCTGAATATGATGAGCATGCACTTTCACTTCTCCAACTTATATTCCCATCTGCTATAAGCTTGATATAATCCTGTTATCTTGCTGTCAGTTTATAGATATTTTCTAGCTCATAGGCATGGTCTTCTTTTTTTATCAGTTTTGTGTACCTGCAACCTTCATCAGGATCAAGAGGTGCAATGACCTTAAGGCCATCAACTTCAAATGTCATTCTTCTCTTTTTCAGGTTAAAAACAATCAAATTGTTGAAATCCCAATCAATTCCTAACAATGTTGGGTAGGGGTAGCTATCATCAACATTCTCAATCACTTCGAAATCTGCAAATGTCCTTACTCCACCAATTCCCACAAGGACAGGCTCTAGTATCCCAAAGGGGCTCATTGCCTGTTGATTAGCCATCCCAAGCCTGATAGGAGAATAAATTAACTTATTATTTCCCATCAATGCCCACATCTTCTTAGTCATGACATTTAATTCTGATCCCAAGTCGAGGACCACATAGTCTATGTCTTAGTCTCCAATCTAAGCACTAAGGTGTATTTCCTTGCTTGACCTTGTTTTCCTAGATACTTTATTCATAGCTCTGCTTAATAGAGGATATATTCTCCCAACTTCATATTTTCTTATTAATTGTTGTAGCTCCTGCACATATTTTTCATGTTTAATCAAATTTATGCAAGTATACAAGAAGTCCATAATCTTACTTACCTTGTTTCTTTGTCTAGCTAAGGAATACTAATCAAATGTTCGAGGCATTCCAAATTCTCTTACTTTTGGTTGTGCTCTAGACGAAGAAGCTTGTTATCCTACAAATTATCTTCTTGCATCTTCAAAAGTATGTTTTTCTCTCCTTGGATCAAACAAATGTGCCTTCTCTGCAACTCTCCTAATCCTTGATCCATCTGTAGTCTTTCCTGGAGTCACCCTATCTTCTCCTGTAAATATGCCCCCTCCCGTAATAAAAATGACTCTAGGATCCTCCCTGCAAGGTTCAACTGATATTAGTTGTACTTGATGGTTTCCTCCTTGTCTTTCCTAAAGTTTTTCTAGCAATACTGGGCTATCTTCAATGACATCATCAAATGAATTACAATAGCTACAAGCAGTACAAGGGTTCTGAAAATCCCTTGCCAAATGTCCTGGATGGGTGCTGTTATAGAAAATGATCTGACCTTGACCTCAACCCATTCCTCCTTCTTGTCCTCTTCCTCTGAATCCACCATGGGGGTTTAAGTTTCCTCTACCTGGGGAATAGAATTGTGCAGTGTTTCCTTCTGTCTGCATTTCTCCTTGAATTCTATATGTATCATATTATCACTGAACTTTCGTCTACAAATGGTTACATGAATCCAACATCTCCAAACACCTATTAGTTCACTCATGGCATAAAAAATGCATTTCCAAAAGGTATAAACAATACAATTGGTTATAAAATCAGCATGCAATCAGAATGCAAAGAAAATGCGTGCACATGCGCATGTCAAAAACGTCGGAAAAGCACACATGTGCTCGATGCACGACCGTGGACACAAAAACCTATGCACACTTCAGAACGACACATTAATGATTATGGTTGGCCTCCCACCCACTTCTGGTTCAACTCCCAAGTCAATTTGACCCCCAAATCCGAGATGAATCCGAGTGGGGCGCTAGTCAAAGACCTAAAGGGCCCCTTGTTCACACTCAAGACCAGTTGGATAATGCCTCAAAGATTTATTATAAAAAGAGGCCATGGGTGCACTACATTTTCAAGAATCTATTTGTATTGTTATGTTGCCGCTATTCTCGTGCAAGGAACTTCTTTCCTCATTGGAGCATATAAGCATCATTTCAATGGGCCATTCACATCACTTATTGAGTGAATGAGCTTTGAATTTCTTAACCATTTCCTTTTAGTTTGTTATTTGTAAGAAGATCTCAATCAATGGGGGTTCAAGAGCCCTCCCTTGGAGGAAGAGGGTACCCATAAGTCTCCCTTTCTCTTTGGTGTTTTCCCACTAATACAATCTATCCATTGGTGGCATGAATATCGGTCTTTCTTTTGTTATATTCTCCTTATGCACATTAGTTTAGTTTCTTTAATTGTTATCAGTTTAGTTGTTTATTTTCTTATTGTGCTTGATGTTTCTAACTCTTGCACTCATTTATGTCCTGTCTAGCTAACCCAATTGGACTTGTAAGTGTCCTTTTTTTTCTCATTTAGGTGACGAAAAGAATGCAACAGATTGACAACTCCACTGGGGATAGGTATCAATTTCCTCCCCATTTGGGTCATTTGAGCACTTCTTTTTGGTTTATTTGATTTCAAAGAGCCATAACCAGCCCAATCTTGCCTGCCAAATGCTAAATTTAGAGTTGAGATAAGATAATTTCATCTGAAATTTTCTTCCCAACGATGTAACAGAAAGTGCATGGGTTTTTTTATCCCACTGGCGTGCCTTCCGAGCATGTGTGCCAAGAGAACCTTGTTCCTTAGCACCTTCTGTGCACCTGTGCCAACAAATCATCTTCGTTTTATGCATTGGTGCCACATGCGCCTCTATCTACTCTGCGACCGATGCATTTGTTCTGAAATTCAAACATTGTAAGGGTTTTTGTGATATGTTGAAGGCCCATAGCCTTCTTAAAATTGATTCTATGAAAATTGTAATATGCACCACACTTAGATTCCCTCTCCACATGAAGGTTTAGTCTAAACATAGGCATTTAGGGGGTTAAAATCCATCTTTATCCTCTTTTTGATTTCATTTTTCCACATGGATGGATTGATTTGATTGAAGTTAAGTTGGAATCATTATATATCACAAATATAACCACTTGCATCGGGACCAGAAATTGAACTTCAATCATCGAGTATGCTCTTCTCTCGCACCATAGAGTGATCTTGAGAATCATAAAATCTATTGAAGGAATATTTCATCTCCCTTAAAGACAAAATATTTAGGAGAGGACAACATCCCCCTTTAGGAATCCTCTTAGTTTCTTTTCAGAAACATCTTAAATTTGTAAGGGCCCATACATGCCCACATGCTACAAAGATAGGATAGTTTGAAGCTACTTTCTTAGTTTACATCACTAGGAGAGTTAAAGGTTATTGTAACGAGCCCATACATGCAAAAATGTCCATGATCTAGGATAGTATTTTAAGACTTTCTTAGATTAAATCACATTAGGGAGTTTAAAGGATTGGTAAGGACCCACATGTCCACATGCTAGTTCTCTAGGGAATTTAAAATTCTGCAAGGTTGTACCAATGACATTTAGTAAATTAGGTAATCAAGACTTGTAAGGACCACACGAAGTCCACATGTTGCAAGGTGACACCTAACTTACTAAAAATTTGGCACACTTTCACTTGTTCACACAAAAAGTCACTACTCACTCACATAGTTTCATCTAGAATCATGGAGGTTGAAGTAAGTTTCCTCCAAAAGGATTCCGAAACACCCCACCCTTTTCTTGACGAAACTATCCACTCCCACTTAATTTAAACGAGATTGGTTCACACCCACAATCTCTCAAAACAACCACATCTAATTTTTTTCTAAAAACTCACTAAGTTTTCCTCCACAGGAGGTGCCAAAAGAAATATTTTAGTCTAGGTGGGATCTCGGGGGCATGCATCCAAATAACTCCCCGTTATCTGGTTCTCACATCTTCAAACATTAGAAGTTGTCAAATAGGGAACTTTAAATCCTCCAAGTCCAATGTTCCTAACACCATAAGGTAGGGAGATACCCATGAAGGGTCGAAGGCCAAGGTGTAGTTGTTCTTTGCATCCCCCCTTGAGGCACTCACCGCTTGGATGGGATCCATCTCGTGACCCATTTCTGAGGCTGAAAATCTAAACGTCGCACTTTGCCCGAGGTACCTAGTGACCAAATTTTAGGACATCTACCTAGGTGGCAATTGTGGGCTACAATTGCACCTTAATCAAATTTTGTGTGGCTATTGGGAAATATCTCTAGCTCTTTCAGGATATGCACCCTATACCCCTCATTATAACTGATTATTTCATCCTTCACTAGTTCCTCTTCCAGTGGCTTTAGACCCCATTGTTGAGTGCTATTGGAAGGTCCAGTGCTATTTGAGAGGAATGACGTTACGCCTTTTAGGTCACGAGCATTTGATTTCTTTGTTCTCCCACATGGACAAAATCCACCTATCCACATATATGCTTCTTTGTCAATTGATTTATGTATGATGCTCTTGTGATTACAAATGATTGTGAGATATATTGTGAAGGTCCAAGTAATACAAAGTCTCTTGTTCATTTATTATTCTCATCACCAGTTGCACACATTCATTTTTCTAGTTAGACATCATAAGGGACCCACAGAACCCCCGTCGTTCCAGGCACATGCAAAATATCCCTCCCATTCGAGGAGGAGTTCCTAGTCTTTCCAACTCATCGACTCAACCCTCTCACACCCTCGTGAGTGCTATTAACTTGGGATCATATTTTCTTGGTTCCCCTTTACATGGGTCCACTTCCCAAGGTCAACCATCCACTAGCTTTCTTTTACAAGAAAGCGGGGGGAAGACTTATTCCTAAGGAGGAAGTACCACCGCACCTAACCCCCCTCATAGGCAAGGTACACAAACCACTCACACCATGGCTAGAACCAATCCTCCACCACCACTCCAAATGACATAACTGGCTTCCCTCAACATACTAGATCTGAGTAAGCTCACCAATGATCCTATATTGCATAACCCCACATGGCCTGCAATGCCTACACAATTACCTTCAGACATTCCCAAGTTTGAAGGAAAGGTAGGAGATTACCCTACCAAGAATGTCATGACCTTCCACCTATGGTACTCTTCAAACAACATCATGGATGACTCTATCCGGTTATGGTTATTCCAATGCACACTCACTGGCCCATCAACCAAGTGGTATGTAGATGAAAAATCAGGGCCCCATGTGACTTTTGAATCATTGGTCAAAGCATTTTTTACCTTCTTTCAACTACCAATCCGCCATGAAAATGGTATTGAAATTATCTCTGAGTTTAAACAAATGTCAGCCACACATATTGCTGACCACATTCACGAATGGTGTTGGCGATGTAGCTTATGCAAAGAAGAAACCACTAAGCAACAATGCCTCGATTGGTTTCTCAGATCACTTATCACCCTCCTTGCCAAGGATGTGGCCTCCACTGTCCCCCAATCTGAAGAGGAATCCATTAGCAAGGCTCAACAGTATGACCTCATTTACACATAGTCGGTATAGTTATACATAGTACTATGTGAAATCCCAAGACCCATACCATTCGGATAGGACAAACCTGGGATGTCTCAATCAGTGGATGGATTGATTGGTACCACAACACACCATAACCCATACATCAAACCCCCACCCATGTACGATACACCCCAACATCCACCAATATATGGCAGACTTCCTTATTACCCTCCTCCTCTTTACCAACAGTCATATCCTATTGTTCCCCCTCAGTCATTGGGGTCACCCCCACCGATACCCATGTTGTATCCAGTCTCTCAATCTAGTACGGGTCCACCCCCAACCCCTAGATATAACTCTATAAGTAGTGGAAGTACCTCTACTTCCTATACGCCATATGGATCCTATCCATAGAACAATCCATATTTCCCATTTCATGGTCCTTCCCAGCCGGTTAATCCTCCACTGAGACAACCATATGTCGACGTCAACCTTTTTCATCCCTTGCCCATTCAACAAGTTCATAAATTTGAACAATTGAATATGGCCAATCTGACTCATAAAAAGAAAGGAAAAAACTGAAACAATGACAACCCAGTACCAGGAGGGAACTACACCCACAACCATCCCATTGGGGGAAACCAATACCAAGACCCCCAAGGGGGCACCAATAACAATCAACCATGACAAGGGAAGAACAAAAATATATGGACTAACTTTCCTTGCGTTATATGTAGTGAGTATGGACATTATACTCATCATTTCCCCCAAATTATTGATCTCCAACAGATGAGGGAATCCATGAACTGATCGGACCCTCCGACACCACCTGCCCCTCAGCAGGCCCCACAAAAGTATTTGCAACCACCGCCTCCAGTTGTTTTGAAAAACCCTATACCATACCTAGGTGTGATGAACACCCAACAAGTGATCAACCCTTCCCCACCCCAAATGGGGAAATATCCAAACCCGGATGCTACTCAACCCAGGAATCCGGTTGATCGCAGTGTCCTCCTCACCAGTGAAGAAATTCTTCTGAAAAATCAAAACCATCAATACATTATGCCTCCTGACTCTATCCCAACCACCTCAGGAACACTACCAGCTACTATAGGACAACCATTGATGATTCCATGTCCTAACGTGGAACCCATTCCCCGCATACCACATATGCCTTTATGGTGAAATGTGCATAACCCTCATGCTAGGGCTGCTCATAATTATAGTCTGGTTGATGACTTAGCCCAGTATCCTACAACCATGTCTATGTTGGAGGTCCTCCAAACCTATCCATCACAGTGATAATCCTTGCTTTATGTCTTGGGGGCAGTCAACCTAGCTGACACGCAGTTGATCACATTTGATTCAGATAGCGAAGAACCACATCTTCCCACCCAAGTAGCCTTCTAGATACCAGTTAATATCTGGAATACCATAGTTTATGTTAAGCCCTAATATTGGCTCATTAACCCTTAATTGGGGCATATTATATTGGTAATGTTATTTTATTTATGTCGGCTTTAGGTCATTAGTTTTAATTATACCTCCTAGTCTCCTATATATACCAAGGAGACATT
>CBVK0100086730.1:0-35509 GCA_900067695.1 Picea abies
ATATATATATATATATATATATATATATATATATATATATTAATCATGGCTACATGACCAATGTTGATGCAACCCCCTACCCTCCTGGGGATTTTGTGACCTCTCGGTCTTGGATCTTCAAATTCCTAAGCTGAATTATCTCTTCAGGTTTTCAACAAGTCTTGAACAATCAATACACAGGTCCCTTTGATGTTACCTGCTGGTTTGAGTTACCCGTGACTCTGTCTCTTTGGCTCTTTTGACAACACCAACCTTGTGAGTGCTAGCCCCGTGCTAGAATCTTTCGCTAATGTGACCGCAGGATTTAACCTCAGGCCAACCCCTTCGTAACTTCAGGCTTCGAAAATATTGCGACCTATGCCTTTGTTTCCTTCCAAAACAATTTCCTCTGAATGTGTGGATCTCTGCCGTGTTTCTCCCTGGATCTCACTATCCAGGTATACTTCGGATTTCTTGACTTCACGAGATTTCACCTACTCCATAAGGAAATTCTTCGGACCTCTGTCTCCCAAATTTTCTAATCCACTTCCACGTATACTCCTCGCAGCCAATGATTAGGATCACTTTGTGACTTCGCGAAATAGACAATCGCGCTTCTCAACACTTCAAACACTTCGAACTCCGAAGTGACGAAACGCCTCACAACTAACCTCCGTGCAACTTTACCTAGATCTAGTGGTTTGGAATGATCCTGATCCCTCCTGGATGGATCATGTTCATTGATTCTAGGAAACCTTAAAGGGCTCCTCCCTTTGAACATTTCTTGTCGTTCTCCCTCCTGAGCTTTTGTTCTTTCTAGAAATTTTTCTTCCTTAGAGTGCTCTCTTCGAAACTTAGTTGAATTTCATCCTGGGCACACCTTGCAACAGGTCCTCCTACACAACTTAGCTTCTCTGTGGACACATTTTTCTACTCCTATTTGAGCTTCTGATTCAGAAGAATCTATCTCACACTCCTTGCGGACAATATGCACTCTCTACATGAAAAGCTCCAAATTACCTTTCTTGGAATTACTTCTCCCCAACACTCTGAACTTGTTCAGAATGACTCCTTCGACACCCAACTAAGTATCAATTCTTCCCACACCTTGTGACCAACCTCCTTTAGCTTAATCTCTTGAAGGCGACCGTGCACTCCTTGCAATAGTTCTCAAAGGCTCAATCGGTTCCTCCTAAATAATACAAAATTGAGTGAGATTCCTCCTACATGCACTCTCAAACTATATCTATTGAACTTCCTAAGTCACAGTGGAATCTACCATGCACACCTTGTGGAAGCTATGCACTCTTTGCAGACATTAGTTTCATGTTATCTCTTCTGATCTTATGAGTCGAAATAGACCCTATCAGCACACTCCTTGCGGACACTATGCACACTTGCACTTGCTTGTAGAAGAGAAACAATTGAAACTTATCTAAATATTCATATATTCATATATTCATACATTCAACCATGTAAACACATTCATACATAAGAACAAGGAAATAAAAAAGAATTAAATAAACATAAAGTCTACCATTCATTCATTCAGATAGACAAAACAACACCACACATTTGGGACACTGGTCCTCTTTTATATTCACTCAACTGTTATATACATGGGTTCATAAAATGCTTCTCAATAGCTCTCAACTCTCAGCTACAATGGAAACAACTATCAACAACTAGAATTCCAGCAACTACAATCAACGACTATATCAATAGCTTCAAAAGCCTCCTCTGGGCAACAATACAAAGATTTATACAAGAGGGGCTCTTCGATATTTTCCCTCCAACTACTCTAGAGATATCCTATCAAATTAAATGCTTTCAACTACTTAGGATTTATTACAATAAATATTTTTGAAAGAAATATAAGATCAAACACATCAAATTTGTACTGCACACAGATTCATTAAAAGAAAATACATCCTCCAATGATATCATGTGATTGTCCAGCTCCAAAACATTAAAGATGTTCTTTAATTACAATCCCTTCACAAGATTTTCATGATACGTCACTTTAAAATTCAAAATTCACTTCAAAATGTGTTCTAGACACTAAGTTGTCCTCCACTCACGCTTTGCTGGCGATGCTCTTGGATCATACTCCTCTAGCTAAAAATTCATGGACTCATGTCCATGAGCTCCTACACTGACATTCCATGCTTCTAGATATCTACTTCGTTTACCCAAATGGCATCTTCTATTGGGTGTCCTTTCCACTTCACCAAATACTCAAAATATGTTTTTCTCTTGGTCTTCTTACCAATTCGCCGATCTACGATCTCCTCCATCTGTGGATTTTCTGCTATAGACACATTCTCTTTCTACTGAATCTCTTTTTGATATTTTGATCCTCTAGTTCCATCTTCCCTGTAAGGATATAGGTCTACAACATTGAATATGGGCGATATACCCACATCTTCTGGTAGTTCTATCTCATAAGCATTCTCATCAATTTTTTTAGGATCTTGCACAATCCTATTTTCTTCAACTTTAGTTTATTATATGTTCCTCTTGGGAACCTATCCTTCCTGAGATGTGCTAGAACTTGATATCCAACTTCAAATTGAAGTTTCCTCCTATGTTGATCAGCTCCATGTTTATATTCAATACTGCTCCTTTGCAATTTCTCTTTGATCTGATTATGAAGCTCCTACATTTCTGCAGGGAAGTCTTCAAATCCAATGCTTCTGAATTAAATTTCTCCAGATATCTTAACTCTGACACTCCCCTTGGTTTCATTCCATACACTATCTAAAATGGAATCTTTCTGGTACTTTTGTTTACTGACTCATTGTATGTGAAATTTTCTTGTGCTATAATCTGATCCCGCAGACTATGATGTTCAGTGACCAAACTCCTCAACAAATCTTCTAAACTCCGATTCACCACCTCAATATATCCATCCATTTGAGGGTGATATGCAGAACTAAAGGATAATTGTGTTCCCAATTTATTCCAAAATGTTCTCCAGAAATGACCAACAAACTTGGTATCTCTGTCTGAAACAATACTCTTAGGCAACCCATGAAGTCTCACAACTTCTTTGAAAACAATTTAGCAACGTGTGTTGCATCACTGCTCTTATGGCATGGGATAAAGTGTGCCATATTTGAAAATCTCTCAACTACCACAAATATGGAATCATTTCCTTTTTGTGTCCTTGGAAATACCAACACGAAATCCATGCTTATTGCATCCCAAGGCCTCTCTGGAATAGGAAATGGTTGATACAATCTAGTGTTATGTCTCTTTCCCTTTTCATACTGACAAATATTGCATCTGTTCACAAAATTATTCACACCTGCCCTCATACCTGGCCAATAGTATGAACTGTTCAACTGTGAAAATGTTTTGTCAAGGCCAAAATGTCTGGCTAGACCTCCACTATGATTTTTCTTCAACAAATTCTCTCTCATCGAGCACTTTGGTATGCACAACTGGTACCCTTTAAACAACAACCAATCTTGAACCAGATACTCTATCCACTAAATTCTTTCTCTAAGAACAAGATTCACACATGATTCATATGCCTCCTTAAAATTTGGATCATCACAATACATTTCCTTAAGGTGTTCAAACCCCAAGGTTTTCACTTGAAATTCCTACAGAATCAAACATCTCCTACTCAATGCATCAAAAACCTTATTTTCATTACCAAAAATATGTTTAAAGGAAAAAATTAAATTTTGCATAAACTCTATCCACTTACCATGTCTTTGATTTAGCTTCTCCTGTCTGGTTATGGATTGTGAAGCTTGATTATCGCTATACAAAACAAACTCTTTTGGAAAAAGGTAGTGCCTCCATTTCTTTAAGTCTTGAATTATGGCGTAAAACTCTTTATCATATGTGGAGTAATTTCTCTTAGTATCATTCAAATTCTCACTGAAATATGCAACATGCCTATTATCTTGGCTCAAGACCGATCCAATTGTAGCTCCACTTGCATCACATCTCACTTGAAATGTCTTCCCGAAATACAGAAAGACCATAATCATTTGTTTTGTTATATTCTCCTTCAATATATTGAATCTCTTCTCAGCCTCTTCTATACATTTGAAAGACTTATGTCTTTTCTTCACCGTATCCATCATTTGTGCACCGATCTCACTGAAATTGCTAATGAAATTCTAAAATAAACTTTCTAATCCATGGAATCTTCTCACCTCAAATATACTCCTTGGTGATGGCCATTCTCTGATTACTCTCACCTTCTCGGGATCCATCTTCAATTCATTCGAAGAGATCACAAAACCCAAGTAAATGAGTTTTGTCTTCATAAAGGAATATTTGTTTAAATTTATCAGCAACTTATCTCGCTGCAACCTCCTCATCACTAATGTTAAGTGCCTCATATGCTCTTCTTAAGTTTTACTGAAGACTGGTATATCATCCAGATATGAGATCAAAAACTTACCAATAAAATATTTCAACACTTCATTCATCAATCTCATAAAAGTACTTGGGGAATTTGTTAAGGAAAACGACATAACAAGCCATTCATACAATACCTCATTTGTCATGAAGGCTGTTTTCCACTCATCACCTTCCCTCATCCTTATCTAGTGTTATCCACTTTTCAAATCTATCTTTGAAAAACATTTTTCTCCTCTTAAACAATCCATTAAGTCATCAATCCTTGGCAATGAAAATCTGTACCTAATGGTGATCTTGTTTATGGCTCTTGAGTCTATACACATTCTCCATCCTCCATCCTTCTTCAGAATCAACACAGTTGGTACTCCTCGTGGACTCAAGATTTCTCTGACCAAAACCTTGTCCATCAAATCCTAGACTTGTCTCTTTACCTCCTCATTCTCTTGAGGTGTCAATTTGTACGCTTCTTTATTCGACATACTTGTTACTGGTATTAAACCAATGTGATAGACAATACTTCTGATAGGTGGCAATGAGATTGGAAACTCATCCAATACTATGTGAGCAAAATTCTCCAACAGTTCTTGAACTTCTTCAGGAAGATCCTCCATAGAAGTACTTGTAAGGATAAATTTCAGCTTCCTCACTACAATAAATTACATCTCCTATTCTTTCTTAACTTCTCTCAGGAGTTCCTTCCCACTCATGAGAAGTATACTTGTGCTAGGTTCTTCCTTTACTTTCTTCTCCTCAATTGGCAACAACATCTGTGTCCTAACATTCTTCTCCAAAGTATAAGTATTTTTCCTCCCATCATGAATGACATTCCTGTAATACTGCCATGGTCTTCCCAACAAAACATGACATACATCCATGGGAATCACATCACATAGAATCTAATCTCTATACCATCCTTTTTTAAATTCAACAAGGAATTGTTTAGTTACCATTACCTGATGACCCTTCTATAGCCATGAGACCTTATACAGACTTAGATATGCAGTTGTATCTAGCTCCAATTTCTCCACCATCTCTGTGGATACTAAATTATCAGTGATCCTACTGTCAATTATCACCTTGCATACTCCGTCCTTAGTCTTGCAAGATGTCCTATAAAAACTGTTCCTCTGCACTGGATTTTCAACCTCTGGCTCTAGTTTTAAGAGAACCTTCTTCATCATCAAAGACCTTCTGTCTTTTGCACCTTATGCCTCAAAATTCCTCTTATGCACTTTTGAAATGTGAGCTTCACCTCCTTATTTCTTTCTCTCGAGACATTCCCAAGAGATGTGTCATGTATTTCCACAGGCATAAAATCTTACCTCTCCTCCTCTGCCCCTTCCTCTTCCTCTAGGAAAAGCGTTTCTACCACCACTCTATCTCCCTTGGGAACTTCCTCCTCTTTCAAAGTGACTATGTGGTTTCTCAATCTCACCTTTGGGCTTCTATGCTTTTTCATGGGAAATTCCTTTGCTTCTGTTCAAACTTCTACCTCTTCTTCGCTGAATTTGCTTTTTGGACAACTTCTCTTTTTCTTTTAGTGCAATTTGATAAGCGTCCTCCATTATCCTTACTATCCTCATGATGATTTTGTCCTGGATTTCATATATTAGGCCGTCAATATAGCTGTCAATGTTTTCCTCATCTCTTTCTCTGTGTTCAACCCTGATGTTCAGTCTATAGAACTCCTCTATGTACTATTTGACTACCATTCCTTTCTATCTCAAGTTTTGAAATCTGTTGAACAAGTTTATCTGGTAATTATTGGATATGAATTTAGCCTTTAACTTGGCTACCATTCTATCATATCTCTTAATATTTTGTTTGCCTTTGCTTCTTCTGTCAGCCTGCAGTTCATCCCACCATAGCACTGCATGTCCTTTTAACTTGATGATAACGTGTTTCACCTTTTTCTCCTCATTGGCATCTTCATAGTTGAAATACTTGTCCATTTCTTGTCCAAGGGTGCCTAAATTACTGTCAACCAAAGATAATTTTTTCCCATCCCCTCTTGTTGGAATATTTAATTTTTTTGTCTTTTTCATGTATTTAATGAGATTGAAAAAGAATAAAATAATCCTACATTACAAAAGAGGAACGAGTGTCATGGGAAAACAAACTAGTTCCAAGCACATGTAACATACTGATGCTTAGTACAAGGAGACATGTGCAGGATAAGGACACTCAGGAAAATTCCTCCATGGGTCAAGGTGTCATATTTGAAGGGAAAAAATGTTGCAAGGCTTGCACCTAAGGAATGCTCTAAAGGTTCATTATTGACAACATGAATCCGACATTAGGCCAAAGACACAAGAATGAGACATGCAATGCGATTATGACATGACACACTGAGACTCCTTCCATGTAAAGTTTTATGAACCTAGAGAAGGTAAGATCGATGGTTTTTCACTTTTAAAGAGTCTGAAAAATACACAAGAAGACTCCAGAGTGATCTTTTTCATAAGGTTAGTCTCTAGGGCCTAAAAAAGAATAAAATCATATGAAGGAGAACTCTTCTAGTCAATAGGGCTAGAGTATTCCTTTTTCGTACTTAGTCCAGTTGGTTCAAAAAAGGGTTAAAATTATACTGAAAGGATGTCTCTTCAAAACCATTTTAACGAGTGTACCAGAGACAAGATCACTCACCAATGTTTTCAATTTAAAGGAGTCTAAAAAGATCTTAACTATGTAATCACCACCTTTTTCGTAATTTAGTCTCATGAGCCCGAAAAAGTATAAAACATAACTTAGGAGAACTCTCTCAGTGAGACATGTCTCCCTAGGCATACCTTTTTCCTATGTAATTTATTGTCCAGAAAAAGGATTAAAATTATGAACAAAAATATATTCCTTCTGAACCAATTAACGAGTGTGAAATTAACAAGGTCACTTGGCGATCATTTCTTGTTTAGAGAGTTTGAAAAGGGCTTAAAGAAGACTCCAAGGGGTTTCCTTTTTTTGTAAGTAATCTCCACGACCCAAAAAAGAGATAAACCAAAACCAGGGAGAATGGCCCTTTTTCACAAATTTAGTCCCTCATGCCCGAAAAAGGGTTAAAATTACGTCTGAGAATACTCTCCTAGCGAACCGTATCTCCTAGGCATACCTTTTTTGTAAAAATAACTATCTAGACCAAAAAAGGGGTAAACCATCGTCGAGCAAATGTGCCTTCAAATTTTAGTTTAAAGAGCTTGAAGTTAAATAAGATCACTCAACAATATTTTCAATTTTAGAGACTCTGAAAAGAGCTTAAAGAAAACTCCAGGGGGGATCCTTTTCTTAAATAATCTGAATGAGACCGAAAATGATAAACAATTTCTCGTTAGATGTCACTTTCAAAGTTTAAGTGAGCTTGAAAGACAACAAACCATGCTCTTAGGGAGTCCCTCGGGTATAGGGCATAAAAAGATGAAGAAGAATGAGGCTTCAACACAAATTCATGGCGGGACTAAAAGGACTCCTAAGCCTATCGAAAACACACAACATGGATGTCGAAATGCAAGACAAGGATCTATATAGGGAATCCATGGAGGGAAAGGCTCTACCACCTAATTACAACACTTCTAAAGCAACATAGAAGGTCCTATGTCACAATTCGGTGGGGTTGATCCTATGGCAAACCAAAAATCGTTAATAGAATGCAGAATTCAAGGAAGTGAAAAACTATCCTAAATGAAAATGGTGAAATCCCGACTTCGTCACAAGATCAAAAAATTGGTACCCAATTATTAAACAATACCAAATCCAAAGGAACAAGAAGTTTAAAGGACCAAAAGATCACCAAGAAGAATCATAACATCCACTATGCGACAAAAAGAGAAGAAATCAGAATCAAACCAGGTCAAAACAGGGTCAAAAGTCTATAAATAGAAGTAAAAAGAGGCATTTTTACCATTACACTTTGAAAATTGCCAAAAATAACCAAAACTCTCTTCCTTCAAATCGACATTTGGAGAGCATCAATGGATGAAATCAACTCATTCTTGGGCCAAGTAAGTAAATTTTCCTTTTTCCTGCAAATTCATCTATTCATTTCATGCTTTAGATGTATTTGGGGGCCGTGCGCTCTCAAAAATTGACTCGACTATACGTGTAGACACGGTTTTCATAGTCAACGTGCATATGTACACTGGATGAGATACTATCAACAAGCATACATACATGATTGATACCAAAAAAGGGTGTGTAAATGCTTAAAAAGTTTGAAAAAGAGAAGCACTAACTCCAAAAAATGTTGACATGACTCAGGATGTATGTTCGCTGGAGGGAAAGAGAACACGAGGATGTTGATCAAATGGTCGAGGACAACCCAGTGGTAGTGGAAACATTTAAACGATGTTGGTTATGGAAATAATTCCAATCTCCCCTTATGAGAGATCAACCACAACTTTTAAACCATCTGGTAGAATACTAGAATCTAGATGGAGAGGCTTTCATGAGAGAGGGCCACTCATTAACACCCACCACTAAAGACCTATACTTCTTTACCGGTCTGTCTAGGAGGGGAAAACCGATAAAGTTGGATAAATCCCTCCCGGGCCATACCATATAACCCACTACATTGATATGTACTGCGAGGCTGACACAGAGAAGGTGGGGTCTCAAGTGCTGATATAGAAGATTGAGAATCTGAGTTTGAGGGTGGTACTCTATATGATTGTGAAAATGACAGGGTCCACTACTCTACACCAAGATTCACGAGCCTAGATGCTTTGCACTGTGTAATGTTGTCAACCAATTATTTTTGATTGGAGCACCATGATGCTCAATTACATGAAAATTTAGATAATATAGTGCAAGTTGAGACAAAGAAGAAAATTCAGATTTGGAACAGTGCTGTGTGCATTCTTCTTCAAAATAGTGTCAGGGATGAGTCCTAGGGAGGGTGTGTCGGAGCACATAGCCTCCTTTCCAACACTGTGTAGATGGGATTCTTTGATGTCACGCCAAGGAGGAGGAGGAGTACGTCAGGCATATGACGAGAAGTTCTTTGAATGGTGGAAACACCATATTCCGACCATCAAGGACTACCCATATGCGGGTATCAGTTTCCTGAGGGACCGAGATGTGCCTATGCCCCCTGGTGCAACACATGGCAACATAGGTATTTACTAATATTTTTAAATTTTTAGTTTTCAATTTTATAAAAGAAAATAAAACATGTTTTTGGTAACATCACAATACTAAATTTAAACCTGTTATGTTCAGATGTGGGGCCAGTATGAACAAAAAACTTCCCTCATAATCGACCTTGTCCATGAGAGTAGATCCAACCGGGAGGAGCCGTAATAGAGTTAGAGCCATCATCAAAAAAGGATGAGAGGGTCCTGAGGAAAGTTGAGAGGAACATGGCGTCACTCACCCATTGTGTGCCCATGGCATAGATCGAGGATTTGCTACCATCCACGCAAACTCACGTAGTGGGAGTAACCAAAACATGGGTCCAACTATTCCAATGTCTAGCCAACGCCATCGTCTATTATACTAGGGCCAATAGGCCTAGAGCTTAGAGTAGAGTTGAACATTATGTGTGCCAAGGGAACCCTTTTTCTATCTCCCATATGTATTGAGGGCTTAAGCCCGATGGTGTATTATAGACACTTTTGAGGCCCGTGGCCCACTTTTTGTACTGTGGCATTATTTTGGAAATATTATATATATATACATATTTTTTCCTTATGGAGTAAACATATTTTGTAAAAATGTATTTACATGTTCATGTATGTGTAAGATGCCAATCTAATACATGATTAGCCAATGCATCAATTAATTGATTAGATATCCTAGGAACATGAATATAAGTGATATAACCAAAATAACGTTCTAAGAGATGTACCCTAAGGAATCGTCAGTGAAGGGTGGGATCGTAAATGCAGTACACTCCATTTAATCGTGACACTACTATTTAAGCATATCGATGAACCCGAAGGTGAGAAATACCATGCAACAATGCATCACATAGTAATTCTATTAAAACATTGCACTAAAAATCGTTATTGGTTTCTTCTCCTAGACAAACAACTCTAGAAGATACCAACTAGCTAGTGGGCATGAATATCACCCAAGATGCGGAAGCAAGCCTCCAAGTGTGTCGATTAGCACCGTCTATGAACCCAACATAAATCTTAGATTCACTTGCAATATGCCAGAGTGAAAAAACACAATAAACTACACGTCCATAAAAAAAAGATATTAAAATAAAAATATACATTATATACAATAAGTCACACTCAGGTGACCAACCTAAGCGTAATACTTCTTAAGGTAGAGCCCATTTCTAGGCTCAGAAAAATAATTATCTTCGAAGTAAACCAGTTGATAAGCACCTTTTTCTAAGACTTTATTAACAATGAATGGTACGAACCACATGGGTTTAAATTTTCTTTCCCCCAAGGGATATTTATCTTGATCATAAAACAAAATAAGATCTCCTTAGGAGAAAACTCTAGGGAGGACTGATCGATCATATTGACACTTGACACACTGTTTGTGAGCCTCGTTGGCCAAGGTTGCATCTCAATGCTGTTCATCGAGTTTCTTGAGATAAATGAGGCGTTCTTCAAGTGGATTTGTGTTTGACAGTAATTCCACTTCCAACTTAATAGAAGGAGTATGGAACTCTATGGTAAACACTGCCTCCAACTCGTAAATGAGTTGGAAATGAGAGAAACCGATAATAGTATTGACTGAATTTCGATATGCCCAAAGTGATGAGTACATCATCAAATTCCAATTCGACTTAGCCAAATTGTTCGTCCATTGGAGAAGGGTGAAAATTTTTCTTGCTTGGTTGAGGTTTGCTGGATAATGCTGTACGCAAATTTAGCACAGATAGGGGCATGGGAATGCCAGGATTGAAAAACCCTTTCATCGATGCTGATGGGGAAGGTAAATACCATGAATCATTAAAATAATTCGTTCGAAAATTGTTGGCCCCTGACCAAGTTTTGAATAACACTTGGTCATATTTGACCATTTTTGGACTTCGACAGCTTGCCAAAGATGGAGCGCCAGACGAAGTAGAGATCACGGGATCTCGGTCCACTTTTGGGCCCCTTTAGGGTTTTGGGTTAATGTAATGGGAAAGGGATGTCGGCCCGTGGGTTTACCCATGTTTAGGCCCACTTTTGTAATTTATAAATAGAAGGATAGGACATGCAAGAAAGAGTAGAAGTGATTGCTTAGTGAAATTGGTAGTGCATATATGTGATGTTGAATAAGTTCTTTGTGCGAACTGTGTAAGGCTTGCTAGGCTGAATGCAAGTTATGGTGAGCTTGCTATAGAAAGTTGAGTGCTGTAATGCAAGGAAGAAGGATCTAGTGAACTGCACAGATATTCTGTCCTATGCGAAGAAGGGTTTTGGAGGCTTTGTGCTTGTAACAAATTGAAGATGATAATAAAGAAAAAGATCTTGGGGATGTATCCCCAGGGTGGGGGTGAACCACATAAATCTCTGTGTTATGCTCTATGCTTTGATTCAATGTGTCTATCTTTTCTTATGCTATGTGCTTTGATATATCCACTTATGCTCTCTACTTATTAGATATATATGATTGCTAGATCTGATGTGTATGAGGATGCTTAGTGTTGATCTACTGGATCTGATCTAGGTTACTATGGTTAAGTGATGAAATACTGTAGATCTGAGTGTACATCGCGATGCTCTGTGTTGTCTACGAAGTATAATAAGGGTTGAATATTGATGAATGATCGATGCTAAGTGATCTGTAAATGATATAATCATAGATCTGTGTCCCAGCCAAGGTTGCAGACCCTGAGTCTTGCAACCACCCCTGCCTCTACCTCGGGTGATACGTCATTTGCTTCGTAGGTGTTGCTGAAAGGGCCAGTAGTTAGGGCTTTGTTGGTGCTCTCTTGAGCATTGAACCCTGGGTCTGCCCCTATGCCAACAAATGGTTATGTTGCTGGGACCTAAAACTGTGATTGCTGGGAACCGAGGAAGAAGAAAATTTGTGCAAAAGAAAGCTCTATGCACAGATCTGTTGCCCTAGTGCGCATCTTTTTACTCGACCTGTGAAGCTTTATGCCAGGAATAAGGTCAAATCTGAAGAAACGAAGATCAGATCTAAAGAAAAGAAGCAAGATATGAACGCTCCATGCTCTAAGAAAAGTAAAAGTAGAAGTTTTTGAAAGAAGGAGGTCAGATTTGCAGAAAAGAGGTAATATCTGTAAGCTCTGTGCTCTAATAAAGGTAAGAATAGTTAAAAGTTCTTAGATCTAGAAGCTTTGTGCCCTGTAGAAGTAAGATAAGTGGAATTTTTTGTTTCTAGAGTATGGATCTAGGTATGTTTGATAGCTTCTGTCCTAGCTTAAAACCTAGGGCATTAATAGATGAAAGAAAGTTTGATATGAATAGATCTAATAAGTATAATGATGGATATGTTATGCCTATGCATAGAAAGAATGTCTAGACTAACAAATGGATGTAGGATCCTAGAAAGATTTTTTTGCAGGTTAGCTATCACGATTCTAGTGCACAGTACAGAAGAGGCTGGCGATCATTTAAAAGAAAGCAAGGATTAATCCTATGTTACAATTGCAGAAAACTAGGCCATCTAGCTAAGGAATGCCCTGGTAGAAGACCTAATTGTCTTTGTTGCAAAGCTATGGACCATGAGGTATTGAATTGCCCTAGAGTGATCACTAAGCTTGAAAGGATAAATATGAATCAAGAAGAACATAAGGCAGATCCAGAAAAGGCAAAAACCCAACAAGAATCATAGAAAGTATTAATATAGATGAGAGAAACCCTAAAAGAACATAAAGATGTCTGATTACCAAAGATCTTCAAAGAAAAGGAGCAAGTCAAAGCAAGAATAGGGGACTTCGACATTGACTGTATTCTTGATGAAGAAACACAAGTGAACATTATGCCAGAAAGAACTTGGGAAGCTATAGGGAAGCTTGCCATAATTCCTTCATTGGGAGGAATAGGACTATTCAGAGGAAAACTGATAATGTTATGTGGAAAACTCACTCAGATACCTATGACAGTCAATGGAACTTCAACAGAAGACGATTTTGAGATTATCAAATTCATTGAGGACAGTGCCCCATTTACTATGCTACTCGAAAAACCTTGGATTGAGAGAGATCAAACTAGAAAGAAGGAATAAGAAGAGGTTTTAGAACAACAGAGACAAGAGTTAAATGATTTCATGACTAAAAGGATCGCACAGTTGATAGAAGAACATGAGAACCACTCGAAGCCATCTTACACTAGAAGCCCAGATGTCAAGATCGAAGCTACACAAAAGGCTAAAATTTCTACCCCAGACAAAGAAGAAGTGATATACCTAAACCCTAGGAGAGAATCTCACCAACACGAAGTGACTATGTCCAAGGAAAATAAGAATCAAAATGGGAAGAGAATCATTGAGACAAAACTCACTAGAAAGAAGGCTAGAAATCTAAGTAAGAAGAAGGCTACGATTGAAAAATTATAGAAGATCCCAGAGGGTACCTCGCAGCAAGCCACTTTGCAAAATTGGAGCTTCGCCAGGATATCAGAACAACAACATATGCCACTTCACCAAGGTGAAGTAATATAGCCATTGGAAGCCAATATAACCATTCGACTGCTGCTTCGAATGGGTTAGAAAGAATTTATGGCTCGTCACTAGACCGTTAGACCACGCCATAACGGACAAAACATAAGTTACTGTAGCCTCATACCTATTGCAAGCAGAGAGATGCTAAGTTTCCCTACTTAGTTCGTCACGCCATGCACCGAGAATACTTTTTGATAAATGAAAATTTGAGCCTGAAGCCTGAGATTACTTCACCCTATGATCATTTCCTTGTTCTCATACTGTTCACTATAGTCTCTGAATTCATTTCACACCCGAGCTAGTTGACCTGAGATTGTATGTCGGATGAGCTCAATGTTGTTGAGAAAGTAGTTGAAGAAGTTTTGATGGACTTAATGAATGAGAGAGTCATGTTGGAGCAAGGATTATCTACAGGAGTCCAAGCATCATCAATGAGAAGAATCTAGGCCTCCCCTTCCATTTCTCATGACGGTCCATCTCGACCGACTGATGAGAAACGTACCAAGCACAGGGATGACATCACAAATGCCAAGCTTATCCCACACATTCTACCTACTTACTTACCACCTCTAAGCGGTGCCATAAATCGTGAAAGTGTACCACGAGACTTCAAGTACACTTTGATTACCACATGCCTTCCGAGAGGGGTGCGCGTAGTTCATTCTGACTAGGATAAGCTTGCAGCACTGAAATTTAGTGATTTTAACCTTGGAGATCGTAAAGTTTACAGCATGTTAGCCTTGGATAAGTACTTATCTTAGACCAAAGGAAAGAATTATAATATTGTCCCACAATCATGGACACAGAAACTCATGCAGTCCACACTACTTAATGTAATGAGGATCCCGCACTTTGACGACACCCGGAAGTCAACACATGCGTCAAGTTGTTGCTGTCCTGCTACCACATAGGATACTTATGGTTGGATCACTGCATAATTTTGGATCTGACCTTGATCAATCGGATCACAGGACTTAGTATGCAAGGCCCTGAGCCACAGGAGTTTTACCTTGGAAAGACCTCAGACTGAGCACTAGCACAGAGGATAAAAGAAACTTATGGTGATGTCAAGAAAGGCACATGAGGCTACAAGGTAGCCTCTATCTAGAGTGGTGCAGTGTACCTTTCTTGTTAGCTGATGGGGGCAAGCTAGTTCGCAAGAATAGACCAACACAAGTGACTGGATTCATAGCTGACCTTGCAGGGAAGTGCACTGAGGGACTATAGATGAACTGGGCACAGTACCTTGTAAACCAACTAGAGATTGATTGCAGAGAAGCGCAAGACCAAGGGTATGAGTTCCACTTTAGTTGGTTGTTCATACTAATCACTTTCATTGCCTGGGAGCTACCAGAATATGCCACTTTTCTGGAGATCGAACCCTTCGAACCAATGGCCATGAAGTTTTGTACACTGTGGTACTCCAGTGACATGAACAAGAAGTGGCAGTCCAATGCCGTCTTCCACGCCTATTACAACCAATTGAAGAATGCAATCTAGTCCACATCGTGCCTCACCCCAAACACACTTCATAGGTTTAGACCTTTGATAAAATTCAACACAGACCACCACTTCACCTATATCACAGCGCTCACTTATGATTACAAACAACATGTCCAGTTGTACTACAAGTTGATAGAAGAAGACATGGAGCTGATTACCAGGGAATGGTCAACGAACCTACTTGTTGCAGCGGACCCCACATAAATTTCTGATGTGGATATCCCTAAAGCTATGTGAGATATACCTGGACCAAGAAGGACTAAGAAGGATGATGAAGCTCAAGATTTCCATAGCACATTCATGAATACTACTTCTATATCACCTACGTAGGGAGGTGATGGTGATGAACTAGGTGGAAACAAAGTTGAGAAAAATAAAGGCGAGGTTACTCCGCCTAGAGAGGAGGAGGATCGTTCTAATAAAAGGAAGATTACCCCACCAAATCCCTCATCCCAAAAGAAAACTAAGGCAACCCAGACTATGTTTAAGACTACCCTCACACCAAACGAATTCGACTTATTAATCGCTATGTTGAATGAAGCTTCACTAGAGATCGAAAAAAGGAAAGAAGAGAAGAAGGAGGAGGTATTAAGCTGAATCAAGGGTGAACTTCAAGAAGTGAAACAGACACTCTATTCCAGCCAAGTAGTTTCTACTGCTCCCTTGACAATTGGAACAATAGGAATAGGCGATGAGCCCACCTAATTACACCAGATCGCTGATAAAGTCGAAGCTCACCTTCGACGAGCTCAAGAAGACATAGTGCAAGCCACCCAGGATTTGACACAAGTATAGAGCACACTTGTAGAACAACAGAGTAAGGAAGAATGAGAAAATATTTCCTTGCAAGTGAAGGGGGATGAGGAAAAAGCATAGTTACAACATAGCAACTTGAAGTACAAGAAAGGGTTCACAAAGCACTTCACTCTATGATGGTCATAGTAGTGAATATTGAATAACTTGTCCCACATCAGGTGGCACAACTTGAAGAAGTAATTTAGCAACTTCAGCAGTACATCATAGATATGGAACTTCATACCATGCCCAAGACTCCTCAAGAAATAAGAGATCTAAGGGAGGCAATTGCCTGTAGCATAGTTGGCTGATTAAAAACCTTTGCCTTGGAATGAAAGAAGTTGAGTGCTAGAAGCACCAAGAATTATGAGAACATCACAGAGAGTGTAGAGTTGTAGGCATTGGAGGCACAACTCCAAGAAGTAAAGCAACACATAGATACTCTATAGGTGCATCTGAATGCCTTCACCCCAGTCAAAAGAATGAAGAGATTTGTAGAACAATGCACCACCCAACAACAGGTACACACACTACAAAGAAAAGTGATGGAAGTCTCCCAACAACTTCAACCAATCCAAGAAAAGGCATGCCAATTTTTCACTGAAGTTGAAAGCTAGGGAGCTGAGCTTGTAAAGGTTGTCATCACTGCAGAACAATGCCTGGAAGGGCCAGTAAACGACATAGTGATCCAGGAGTTGATTGAGAAAGAGGCTGTTGCACTGTAGTAATTCGAAGCAGCTCGAGCCAAGATCTAGTGATTCGAGGTGGAATTGATCAGACCAGAGTGACTCAGGACGAGTCACAGGTGAGTGTTGGGGGATTATTGTCCCTTGACCAATTTTTGAGGAACACTTGGTCATATTTGACCATTTTTGGACTTCGACAGCCTGCCAAAGATGGAGTGCCAGGCGAAGCAGAGATCACAGGATCTTGGTCCACTTTTGGGCCCCTTTTAGGGTTTTGGGTTAATGTAATGGGAAAGGGATGTCAGCCCGTGGGTTTACCCATGTTTAGGACCACTTTTGTAATGTATAAATAGAAGGATATGCAATGTAAGAAAGAGTAGATGTGATTTCTTAGTGAAATTGGTAGTGCATCTATGTGATGTGGAATAAGTTCTCCGTGCGAATTGTGTAAGGCTTGCAAGGATGAGTGCAAGTTATAGTGAGGTTGATATAGAAAGCTGAGTGTTGTAACGCAAGGAAGAAGGATCTAGTGAGCTATGCAGATCTTCTGTCCTATGCGAATAAGGGTTTTGGAGGATTTGTGCTTGTAATAGATTGAAGACGATAATAAAGAAAAAGATCTTGTGGATGTAGCCCCAGGGTGGGGGTGAACCACGTAAATCTGTGTGTTATGCTCTATGCTTTGATTCAACATGTCTATCTTTTCTTATGCTATGTGCTTTGATATATCCACTTATGCTCTGTGATTCTTATATATATGATTGTTATATATGATGTGTATGAGGATGCTTAGTGCTGATCTACTGGATCTGATCTAGGTTACTATGGTTAAGTGCTGAAATATTGTAGATCTGAGTGTACACCACGATGCTCTATGCTGTCTGCGAAGTATAATAAGGGTTGAATATTGATGAATGATCGATGCTAAGTGATCTGTAAATGATATAATCACAGATTTGTGTCCCATCTAAGGTTGTAGACACCTAATTCTTGCAACCACCCCTACCTCTACCTCGGGTGAGACTTCATCTGCTTCGCAGGTGTTTCCGAAAGGGCCGGTAGTTAGGGCTTTGTTGGCGTGCTCTTGAGCGTTGAACCCTGGGTCTACCCATGTGCCAACAAAAATAATCTACTTGAAATATAACATCCTTTGTTTGATCAAGGACAACCGAAATAAATTTGATATCATTAGAAGGTGGTGAATAATCAAAATTTCCCATTAGAGATTGAAAAAATACAACACCTAAATTGAAGATACCTGGATGTGGGTTGTCAATCATCGAGACCATGGATGCTCCCAATGAAAGGTCGGGACATGAGAAGGATAACTGATCAATGGTTATAATACGACCTTCATGAGGAAAGAATAAGACCCGAAAAACGGTGGATACAACCACTTTCATTACGTAAGTCCAACGTTGTCCTAAAAAAATATTGTAGTCGAGAGGTGCATTGACTACTTCGACCTCGAGACACATAGGTTTTCCCTCCAAATGAATGAGGAAGGAGGATATTATTCCATGTGGTCTAAAATAAAAACCGTCAAATCCAGTTAACAACGTTGACGATGGAGACAACTTGGGTTGTCCAATGGCCTTCCAACATGCCAACGAAATCACACAAGTTGAGGCACCCTTGTCTACCACCGTATGGAAAATGTTCCATGATAAGGATTTTGTGGCATAAACCACTACTATATGGAAAGTGACGTGGTGAGGAAAATGAGGTTTATAATCGGTAGGTTCAAAATCAATAGTTCCCAAGTTAGCTAGATCTGTAACACCCAAGGTAGAAATCAATTCTTTTCTCTATGAGGGGGAACTCTGTAGAACTTCCAAAGAAGACATCACACAAGGAGTTTGTGCCAGATCCTCCACATTGGAGTAGTTCTGAGAAACCCTCACATTCAGATTGTGAGAATCCTTCTTAAACACACCCTTAGGGATGCAAGTCATAGTTTCTCCCACAATCTTCTCAATATGAAGAGGAGGCAGTGGGTTGGAAGATTCTTTTCCCTTGTTAGAAGATTATTAAATTATGTAATCATGAGCCCTGGTCTAAAGAAGAGTATTTGATCTTATCATGTATACGTTTGGGGCTCCATTATTAGCATTAAGCATGGGGGCTCTCTGATTTCTCCTAAGCACATTCATGGATGAGGAAGCTTGTGCCATATTTTTCCCTTGAGGGAAAGGGTTGGTTAACACAACATGATACTACTATGCCAAAATATTTTGGGATTCCTCAAGCCAAGGGAATTTGTGGGTCAAGTGATCGCCTGTGCAAAGCTTAAATGGAAACTTCACCTTCTTCTTCTCGTTTTTACCCTTGCCAAAATTATTAGCAACCTTTTTATCCCCCTTACCCTTATTTCCCTTGGCCTTTTATTTTTCCCTAGGGTTGCTGGTTACCCTTAGGATTTGTTGACTGCACATTGTGTACTTTCGATGTTTGGGTTGCAGGGGAAGTTGAACCATAAGTTTGGTTGGCCACAATTTGTTGAATCGATAACTTTTACAACTGGTTAGTCAAATTATCTATGGGATTACTTTTCCTTGAGCCTATTATACCATCGACATGAGGCCCATAATTCTGTTTGGTTATGTCAAAATTTAATCGTGGTGCATCTGGGAGAATCTCATGCATCATATCGGACTAAGAATAAATCAATTCCAGTTGTCGTGCTCTCATAATAGCCTCTTCTTTGGAGAACACTCCAGAAGTCACGACGTCCTTGGAAACACAAGGCACCAAGGATTTCAGGAGACACTCAATCAAAATTGCAGTATGTACCTTCACTTTGATCAAAATCTTCTGGAGAATCCATTCTCATATATCATCGGAGATTGTACAACCTTTGTTTGCTTAGAGTTGGCCAACAACTCTGTGTCGACATCGTATCTCACCGGTAACTAGAAATTGTTTAAGAAAACCATTTCTAGGTCGTTAAAGTAAGAATAATTCGAGTTGTCGAGCTCGATATACAATTTCACAACACCCCCTATGAGAGTGCATTGAAAAAATCACAACTGTATAGAGTCATCCTTGAACGAGTTGGAGTAGCACCATAAATGAAACATTGTAACATGATCACCTGGATCCTCGCCAGGGTTTCCTTCAAATTTAGGTATGTCTAAGGGAAACTTAGTTGGCATAGGAGGCCAACATGGATCATGACAGATTGGATCACTCAACAAACTTGACAAATATGAAAAATGAAGAGTTTCCAGAAAAGGTAACCTATGTTGCGGTGGATTCAAAGTAAAAGAGGAGCTTGGATTTTGACTCGCACCAGGTTTTCAGGAAAATTTTGCTTGCTAGTTAAAGTTTTGGGAAAAACCATGGTTTCCTTATCCATTATATGGAGTTTGCATGTTATTCTACATCACCGATGGATTCACATAATTTTATGACATACTTTGGGTAGGGATTGCTCCCTGCATGGTATTGCAAGGACCTTGGTTAGGGATACCCCCAAACGATCCTCCTGGCATAGGTACTGAACCTTTCCTGGGGTTCCACTGAGCGTGGGAGGGGTTACCCCTGATCGAAATCCCTTACGAAGGAAAATATCCCTACCAAGGATTTCCAAGACCTTGAGAGGAGAAATATCCTTTCATCACTCCCTGTGAAGGAACAAAGCCTTGCATAGGGTTGAATTAATTAAATAAGGGGTTCCCCCTTGATGAAAATGCAGATGAAGAGAAAAAATTGTTTTCGAAACAACCAAACAAAGAGAAATGAATAGACCTAGCCAGATTCATATAGGACTAAGGTCCATGAATCCCTCCACTAAAAAAGATGGAACTGGTATTAAGCCTGGATGGTTGCTGGAAAGCACCTCCAAGCGAGGCAGACGGAGGAGGGATATGACCCCCACCATAAGAGATATCATTAAATAGAGTAGTGGTGATCATAAAGGATCCTTTCAAGGGTGATTAGAACTACGTGTCCCTAGACCAACAATCTTTAGAGTAGAGTAAGTTAAATTTCATATTGAGTCAAAACCCGACATCCCATATGTGAAAGGAGCACTAGACATGTTTTGTATAGTAGGAACAATGGTCATAGTCATTGTAGGGATTGTTCCACTTCCAAAAGTTGTAGGTGTCTAGTTAGTAGTAGTCCTTGTAGGTGAGGGTAGAGGAGGAGGTAGAACCCCCCCTCCTCCCACGGTCGTGATGCGAATATGAGGAATCCCAATAGAAGTAGTATTAATTTCTTCCATAATGAGTCACCTAACAAGACGACGATTAGGAGAAGTCACCTTAGGAGGGACTACTTGAACAAGTATTGGTGTTGAAAGATTGGTGATCGAAGGGTTTACATGCCTGAAGCCTTCAACTTTGAGGTCAGAAACACTAGTCTCCTTTGGTGCAGGAAAGTATTCTCTAGGAACAGGCTCGGGTATAGTTTCCTGTGGCCTGGTGGTTTTAAAATAACCCTCTTGATCTAGCCTTCGCCTCAAGGGTGGAAGAGATGGCTCAAAAGTAACTGGTGATAGGCCTTGAAGCCTATGTGAATGACATAGATGTTAATCTTCCACCTTGTGAAATGATCAACCAACACTTTAAGGTTAGGCTAGAGAGAAAAAAATAGCACACACTAAAAATTCCCTCAAGAAAAATCAAGCAATCAAATGACTGGCATGAAGAATAGTTACTCCAATCAAAACTAGAGTAACTCACCATTGTGTTGGGCACTTTAATTGTCTAATTGAATGGAAAATCAAAGTGTTCAATATAAATTGTCAACCCAGGGAAGTCTATTATTTCAAGATAATTCTGCACAGTCTATGTTAGATTATGAAAGCATCTCTAATCTAATTGTAGTAGGGAAGTTCTTTTTTAACAAAACAAACAAACATTATCGCTAACACAATTATGTTGATACAGTTGGAGTGCTATAGGCTTAAAATCATAATTTCAATCTAAACTGATGAATATACAAAAACCATGAATTGCCTACCTTAATCTAACTTTCTAATTTACTTTTGCAGGAATAAATTCTATACTATTGCGGAAGGGAAATCTACTTATTGGAAGAAGCTACTTCACACTTTTAATTCTCCAAAACAAGATTTTAACCTAATGCAGAAAAAGGAAAAGCAGTTCTCCAGCCATGTTCAACAACTGATTTCTAATTCTCATGAGACAAGTTTATGCGCATTTACCAAGAAGGAACTAAACTGTAACAACAGTTGTATTCAGAATATCTAACAGTTAAACCATTTGCAATGAAAATGACTAAATCTAGAATTTGAAATAGAGGGGAATCAGTGAGGAAGGTAGGCCCTTTCCTTCTCACTGAATCCACTCAAAGATATAGGTTACAGTCTGCTAAAGAAATTCAATCCACTTCTTCATTTAATTGCCAAAAAGATGTCTGTGTACAATAATTGCTACTTTCTTCAGTTCAAGGAAAAATACTAACAACCCTTTACATTACAAAAGCTCTGCTATTTAAAGTCAGAGTCGTTCAATGTTAAAAAACAGAACAGTCTTGAGAATCCTCGATTCTTAGGCTGTTCGTTAGATATCATTAATACAAAATCTTAAATTCTCCTTCATCAACATCGTGAGCCAACATTCTAATCAGCAGGTGTTTCAGCAGTCGTATCACAGCAGAACTGGTGGCGTCTGTTGTAACAACTTTCGAGATTAACAAGCTTTTGTCGTAGTAGTTGTGTAATAGCTTCCAGGATTGATGGACATCCGTTGCAGAAGTCATGTAACAACTTCCAGGATTGGCGCATAGCTGTAACAACAACGAGTTTCTCGAAGCGGGTTGTTCTAACATTTTGATCATTAGTTAAATCATTTCATGGGTAAAATATGTGAACATTATCAATTAAACATGCTAAGTAAATGAAAATATAAAACCAAGATGAATAGTTCATACCTTGGGAAAAAAAGGGTCTTGGTGCTCACTATAATAGTCATTTAGCTTAGGAATGAGAAGGTTGAATGATCAAAAGGTGTAGTGAAAAAGGGACATTTCAGGGTCCTAACATGCCCCCCAATTGAAGACATTGCTTGTCCTCATGCAAAACACATTCAAACCTTACTTTGTAGCTGAAGTAGATCAATATCTCCTCCAGTGAAAAATTGTTAAGAGAAATTTCTAAGTGCCGGTAATGAAGAATGCTGTGTCAAAAAGAAAATCTGTTGTGTCAACAATCTGTTTGGGTTTCTTTATTCTTGAGAATAGGATCAGTTTGAGTTTCTCGAGTAACAACTTGTGAAGGAAACATAGGTTCTTGTTTGCAAGCTTCTGGTATACCAGTAGATGATTTATGACGTTGAGATCTCCTCTGTTTTACTGATTTTTGTGTAGCAGGAGGTCCATGTTCAATCTTGATTGATACATTTGCTGGTCCTGTAGCGACTGGAACTTTTACTACCTCATATCCTGCCTCATAGTAAATGTTTCCACACTCAAAACACATGAGTTCTTTGTCTCTGCCCATAACAACTTTGTTAGTGCTAGGATGTCCAAGGTTATACCTTCTGGATTCTTCTGTCGAGCAGCTGCCACTTCTTGTTTTAGGCTCTTTAACTCTTCTTTGAGGTTATTATTTTCTGTTATTAGTGCAATGATCCTGGAATTTTCTGTATTCTTGATCTTTTTCTCTATTTGGGCAAATAATTGGGCAAGTGGCACATCCTCAACATGCTGTGGAGCTGGTTCTTGTGTAACAGTTGTGGCTATCAGGACTGGTTCTTGTGGAGCAGTCTCGACATGGAAAATTGGTTCTAATATTACTGGATCCGGTGGGACAATCTTCTATGGAGCAACTGGTTCTTTTGTAACAGCTGTATCTATCAGGACTGACTCTTGTGGATTAGTCTCGATGTGGACAGTTGATTCGTCTGGAACTATCCCTACATCAACCATAAGGGGTAGTGGATGAAGAATAGGAATGACCTGCTCCATATGTTTCTTTCCAATTGCAACTTCGACAGACCTGGTGGATCTGATTTTTCTCCTGGGTAAAGTAGAAACCAAAGTAGTGGTTTTATTCTTCGTTACTGGAGGAGGAACATGGTGTTCTTCCTCAAGCACACAAGGAGGATATTCTAGTATACTAGGGTTTGCGATGATCTGGCTATCGTCAATGGAAATAGGATGTGCATAATCACCAGGCAACACCGATGATTCTGCTGCGAATTGGGTACATTCATTTTGAAAAGAGAAGATAGTTTCCTACAGTTTTGGGCATAAAGTAAAAACTGGTATTCGTACCGCTGTAGAATTATCTGTCGCAAAATCCAGAGGGATTTGATTTGCTGTTGATCCAATTTGGTCAAGGGATCTCCGAGGTTTTCCTTTGAATGGATGTTTCCTTTTCTGCAAAGTTGCACAGGTAATGATAGTAGGTGCTTGATTGGCTGTAGTAGCAATAGGAGTGTTCTATGTGATTGTTGGTGCCATATCAGAGGGGGTAAGTGGTCTTGATGTTATAGTGGACCGTGTTATCCTTGTTCTCTTTTTAGGTAATGTAGAGGTAAGAGTAGGGGTTTTCTTGTCAGAGGCAGGGGGTAGGATTTCAATAATCGGTGTAGTAGCCAAGTGCTGTGATTGTGGTCGAGCGATTGGCTCTTCATCTATTTGTTTGTCCACAACTACAAGCTGTTGTAATGAAAATTTGTCGAGGCTTGTCTGTCTGGTGCCAGGATGGCTTCAGGTTATACAGTTTATTTTCTGAGTCGTCTTACAGACAACGATAGTAGGGGTTTGGACTGCTATTTCAACCGAGGGTAGAGGCTCTGGAAGAGGTCCATGGGTTGCATTGTCAAGGATTGGTACAATTCTTTCTAGATTTACAGACTGTGGCTGGTCTGCTGCAACAACTAATGGGTTATTGGAAATTCCCATACCTCTGTGAATTAATAGGCCAATGAGTCTGTGATTAGAAACGCAGTTCTTGGGGCTCTTGGGTTTTTTTACAAAATGGGCCATGTTATGCGATGAATGTAGGAGAAAATAAGGAATGTTTATCAATTTTTGATGTCGCAGATGTGATAATAAGATGAAATCAAAAAAATAAACAACTTGGTATCAGCCTTCGTAGGTAATGTACCTTTTTAGAAATTCTGCGACTTTCCCCCATGGCTCTGGTAAGGAATTGATGTCTACACCTCTCCCCTTGGTATGAACTTGCTCATTGTTGATGAGGAACCCCTTCTGTGCATCCGGAAGATGTGTTTTTCTGTTAAACCATCGGTCTCTTGTTCTTGGCAACCCTGTTACAACAACAATGCTTGCTTTTGTTACTGGAATCCTTACCCCATTCACCATTGAATACCCTTCAGTAAGATTTTGACTAAACTCCAATACCTCGTCCTCACTAAACTCTTTCAACTTCTTAAAATACAATATCCATCTGGCCTGAAGAAATATTTGGTAGGCCTCTGGGTGTAGCAGCAAACTATCCAGAGTTGCGGGTTCATATCTCATAGTTGATCCTCCCATGATGTTTCTTGAGAGTCTAACAGGCACGTAGGAGGAGAAACTATCACCTAAATCAGAGATGCAATAATCTCGAACGTGGTTTGCAGAAATAATACAGTGTCTTAGTTAAAAGAAGTGTGGGTGGAAAGGTGGTGGAGGTGTGTATAAAATTCGGAATGAACAACTAAATTTATGTTCCCCCCCCCCAACTAAGCGGATTGGCTCCAGGTGTAACTGGTTAGTAAATAGGAAATCATTCTTTTATATATTCATTACTTTAACATGTAGGATTAATCACGTACCTCAAATCTTACCGCACATAACGACTTGTCGGAGTAACCGCACAATCCAACCGCCATCTGAGTGGCGCAGAATAGTTGACATGATGAAGGGTCGTGAGAGAAATGACATCTTGTGCAGGGACGTAGTCCTTACTGTAGTGAACCAACTAGATATCGTTAAATGTGAAGTCACGTCATAATGAAGCAACACTTTCAGATAAAAAGCATCAGTATTGTCTAATCAGTGGTGCTGTTGCACGAAAGATTGGAGGGATGGAGCCACAACATCGACAAAAAGAAAGAGTGAAGTGGCAAGAAAGAACAACAATAATTAGTGTATCAGCAGGTTCTTTTTCAAAAATGTCAGAGGTAGGTGTAACAACATTGAAATCAACCAACTTATCGAGAGAAGGTGTAACAACATTGAAATCGACCAGTTTATCGGAAGAAGGTGTAACAACATTGAAATCGACCAATTTATCAGAAGAAGGTGTAATAGCATTGAAATCGGCCAATTTATCGGAAAAAGGTGCAACAACATTGAAATCAGCCAATTTATCGAAAGAAGGTGTAACAACATTGAAATAAGCCAAACGCTACCTTACCTCGTTTCTAGGAAGTTTTTCAACTTCCATGAACTCATCGTTTCCTTCTATTCATCAATCTACCTACACACACATAATTGCTTGATACCTTTCAAAGATTTGTTAGCATAGTAAAGAAAATAGAAAAATTTCAACTAAAAACAGAGAAATGCAAATTTTGCTAAGATTATTTATATACAAAGTCTGAGCAAAAGAAGTCCTAAAGTTCAGAAGGGGAAGGAGCAAGCTCCTTTCTATTTAAGATTTGATAATCTATATCAGCTGTACAACTAGTTTTGAATTCTGTCTTGGACAGTGGACGCTGATACAGATGCAAACAATGACCTTTTGCATGTAAGTGTGTATTGGATCCATCAATAGTAATCAACCAAACTGTCCCATTGGGAAAAATGGTGTCGACCTCGTAAGTCCCTAGCCATTGTGTACGCAGTTTTCCTTGAAATTCCTTAAAGCGTGAATCATACAATAGAGCCCAATATCCTTTCTAGAATATTTTCTTCTTGATGACTTGGTCATGGAATCCAAATTCTTTTCATCAAGCTTGTTGAGCTACTGTAGTCTGGCTTCCTATGCCATAGTCAAGTCGAGGTTGATTGCTGATGCAACTCTTAAGGTTTTGATTTCAAATTCAATGGGAAAAATAGGGATTTTTCCATATACCAGCTCATAAGGAGAAAAATTAGTTGTGCTCCTCCAAGTAGTTCGGTAATCCCATAGAGCTTCATGCAATCTGTTAGACCAATCCCTACGATTTTCTCTCACTATTTTAGTAAGAATGGCTTCGATAAATTTGTTGGTTCTTTCCACTTGGTCATTGCCATGTGGATGATATGGAGAATCTATTCTATGTAAAACATGATATTTACTGAGTAGAGCTTCAAATTTATGTGATGTGAAAGGGGGTCCTCCATCAGTGACCAATTCTCCGGGAACACCAAACCTAACAAATATATCTTCAAACAAGAAGGCTAAGACAACCTCTTCTGACGCTTTGATAAGTTCTTTTGCCTCCACCCACTTGGCCATGTAATATGTACATAACAATATATAGACTTTCTGATTGGAAGGTGGGTGAATGGGTCCTACAAAATCCATGGCCCATCTCTCAAAAGGCTTTAACACTACCTGAGACTGGAGTGACATCTTATCTCTGTGAGTTGGCTGACCCATGCATTGGCAACTGTCACAAGTTTGGACATACTTCTTGGCATATTGAAATATGCTAGGGCAATAATAGCCCATCCTTAAAATTTTATGCCCAGTCCTTTTATCAGCAAAATGAGCCCCACAAGGGCCATCATGGCAAGCTTTCAGCAGATCATAAACCTCATCATCCCTCACACATCTCTTGATTTCTTGGTCCATGCTTGTGTAGAAGAGGTATCCTCCTATCCAACTGTACCTAGCACTCTTTTGAATAATTTTTCTTCTTTCTCGAGGACATATATGTGGAGGTACCTTCCCTGCAACCAAATAATTAGCAATGTCTACATACCAAGGTGAGTGAGTAGATACTGCAAACAAATGTTCATCAGGAAAGGAGTCATCTACTGGTGAATTATCATCATTTATATGTAATCTCGAGAGAAAATCAACAACCACATTTTATTTTCCTAGTCTATCCACTATAGTGATGTCAAATTCTTGCAGTAGTAATAACCATCTTGTCACTCAGGCATTAGTAATAGGTTTATTCATTGGATATTTAATGGCTGTATGATCAGTATGAATAAAAGTTAGGTAACCAATTACATAATGCCTGAATTTTTTGATTGCATATACTACTGCCAAGAATTCTCTTTTAGTAACTGTGTAATTTAACTCAGTAGGAGCCATGTTCTTGCTGATATAGTAGATAACGTAGGGTTCTTTGTCCTCCTGTTGCCCTAGTACTGCACCAATTGCAGTGTCTGAGGCATCTGAAGAAATGTGAAAAGGCAGAGCCCAATTGGGACCTCTTAAGATGGGAGCTATGGACAATCTCTGTTTAAGATCTACAAAGGACAATTCACAGTCGTCAGTCCAATGAAAGTTAACATCTTTCGTTAATCCAACGAAAGTATAGTGTATAGGTACCTTGATTGGGAGTAGATTAGGTCAAGATGTTGGGCCTTAGTGATGGCTTAATATTTAGTATGGGGGAGGTTTGTGGCCACATATTTAGAAAGGGTAGGAGAGAGTGATCAAAGGAACCAATCTATCCTTTGTTGTGGGGTGGTGTCCGCTTTACAAAGGTTGCAATGTCTATGCCATTCGTGAATATGGTCCAAAATGTGAGTAGTGGTATTTTTATTGCATTCTAACATGATTTCATATCTAGTATCATGACAAATGGGAAGTTGAAAAAATGAAAGGAATTCTTTGGCTAATGATTGAAAGGTTGAAAATCTCTGTTTAAGATCTACAAAGGACAATTCACAGTTGTCAGTCCAACGAAAGTTAACATCTTTCGTTAGTAAGAAAAAAAATGGAGAGGCAAGTTTAGAGAAATTTTAAATAAATATTCTATAATACCTGGCGTGCCCTAAAAAACTTCTTACCTCTTTTTGAGTTGATGGAGTTGGAATGTCTAAAATTACCTAGATTTTGGCTGGATCTACCTGAATCCCTGCATAAGAGATGAAGTGTCCCAACACTACCCCTTCATGCATCATCATATGGCACTTTTTCGTACTTAAAGAAAGATGATATTGTCTACATATTTTGAGCACTTTTTCCATATTAGACAAAGCATCTTCAAAATCATTCCCATAAGGTGTAAATTCATCCATGAATATTTCCATACAGTCATTCACCATATCAGAGAAAATGCCAATCACAGCTCTCTGGAAAGTGGCTAGTGCATTACACAAACCAAATGGGAGAACCTTGTAGGAATGTACCCCAAGGGCTGGTAAAGGTGGTCTTATCTTGGTCCCGTGGGGTAATTTGTATCTGGTTATAGCCACTGAATCCATCGAGGAAAGAAAAATATTTTTTTCCAGCTAAGTTATCTAAAACCTGATCAATAAATGGTAGAGGGAAATGATCCTTCTGTGTTGCCTTATTCAGGGCTCTATAGTCCACACACACTCTACACTTACCATTCTTTTTAGGCACAATAACCAACAATGATACCCACTCATTGTCTGATATAGGATAGATGAATCTGGCGTTGAAAATTTTCTGAAGTTCTTTCTTAACAATTTCTTTAAGGTTTGGGTTCATCCTCCTTTGCGATTGACAAATGGGTCATCATTCTTCTTTGATGTATATATTGTGGGTGCATAGTTAAGAGGGAATGCCTTTCATATCCATGTAATCCCATGCAAATGATTCTTTATGTTCAGTCAATAAATTCATCAGTCGACAAGTTTCAGCATTAGAGAGATCGGGATTGATGTTCAAGGTTTTTCCAGGTTCAATTTCTACAACGATGCTCTTAGAACTGACTCTAGGAAATAATTCAGCTGTTGTTGTTTCATCATCTTCTGTTACAACATTTATTGTTACAATGACTGTTGTTACAGCTGAATCACTCTGATTGTCAGCAGTTTCTGAGAACATTTCTGAGTTCATTTCTTCCTAGGCCATAGGGTCAAAGAATCTCATCAATTGGTGGTGCGTGTGCTGTGTAACAACATAGGGGTCACAAATAAAGTAGTTGATTAATTCATCCTCCGTCTCATCCTTGAAACTTAGGGCCTTTCCTATAGTTAGCACATGCAGAGCACTTTCAGCCTCAGTGTCCATCCATAGAGAGTTTTCAGGTTCTGCACTGGGTGTAGCATGAGGAAACAAGATAAGTTTTTTTGTGTCATAACCATCCGAGATGGTCATAGAAACAGATCAACAACCTACGAAGGCATCATTTGTGGCTAACCATGGTCATCCCAGAATTAGAGGATGGCCTCCCAGACTGGATTTGGGATGAAACACGACAAAATCAGTAGGATACTCCCATGAGTCTACTGAAATAACTAAATTATCGATTACTCCTTCTGGTCTGATGGTAGAGTGATCAGCTAATTCTAGAACAGTAGGAGTAGGTCGGATTTTTGTTTTGAGCTACAACAAATATGTAGTTTCTATTGGCATGATGTTAATTGATGTCCCTACATCAACTAGTACATGCAGAATAGATGTCTGTTCAATTTTAACTGTGACGATAGGGTTTCCTGGGTCGCCATATTTAATAGGTGGAGTTTTGACTAGCATTAGCTCAGACAAATCCCTCACTACATGAACTGTGAGGGGATCTTTAGGTTTTCATCCAGGTTTTCTGATACAGAGATCCCTCACAGTATTGGCATAAATAGGGACATCCCTTATAGCTTGCAGTAGTGGAATATTAACATGCAGATTTTGCAATTCTCCAAGGAGATTGAAAGATGGTAATTCCACAGGCTTGGTAATTTTCAGTCTTTCAGGAAAAGGTGGGTCTGCTGATTCTAGAATGGGTTGGTCAATTTCTTCTGTATCAACAGATGGTATCTCCCCTGATTCCTTATCTGATTCTGAAGAAGGAGCATCTTCAACTATTGGCTCAACTATTGTCCCTGATCTTAAGTTTATTTCATCACAAGGCATAGGAGTAATAGATAAGGTTGGTACATTATGTATGTCAAGGGGTTAGGTTGCACAGGCATTTGAGGTCATAAGGAAGGATTGTTTGGTGATTTATTGGGAGGAAATTGTAGCTGTTGCTGTTGGTATGGGGGTTGGAACTATTGTTGAAAGAAGTTTAGTTGGTGTTGGCTTTGATAATTGAGTTGTTGTTGAGGACCTCTCCCGTATGGGTTCCATTGCCCATAGTGATTATGTTGTTGGGGCATAGGTAACCATGCATTGGGATACTGATAAGAGGGTGGAATTTGATTTGGAGGGGGGGAATTTGACTGGCCATATGGTAGATGATTGTTCCAATAATTAATTGCTGGAGGAGAGAATTGAGAATTCATACCTTGACCTCTTGGCTGCCATTGTCTCCTTTGTGTGATCAGATAGACAACCTATGCTTCCTCATTAGTTGCCTTCATTGATTCTTTTACACCTGGTAGAGAAGGAAATTGGTCAGTGGCATGGTCTAATTCACAAATAAGGCATACCTAGACACTGTTCAGTGAGAACTCCCTTGGTGGATGTTTCTTCCTGCATTTTGGACAGAAAATGCATAATACTTGCTTTGGTTCTGCTTGTTTTTGTTTGACCTGAAAAGTATCCATTTGTGAGGAAAAAGAGTTAATCATCTATGTTTTGAAACTTTCTAACAGATTACCTATTTCTTCTCTTGTTGCTCCTCCATTGGCTGATTTCTATACCCTTGAAAAAGTAGTATCCTTGGTAGCTGGCTTATTCCTTGTAGATCCTTGAGAACATCTTTTGTAGAGATCTACAATGTCCTCATAGGATTCCTTAGATATATCTCCCTTGCCAAGCATATTCAACATATCTAAACAATATTCTCTAACTCCTTTTAGCAAAATGGTTTTCAGAATGTCCTTACTCACATCCGGATGGCCAGACCATTGTAGATTGTATTGGAGTCACTCCACAAATTCTTCAAGGGTATCATCCTCCTTCTATGACATTTTGAATAGTTCCTCTCTTAATTCCCTTGTTCGACAATAGTCTTGGTATTTGTGTAGGAAAATCTGCCTCATTTGTATCCATGTTGAAATGTTTTCCCCTCCAAGGCTCATGAACCATCTTAACGCATTTCCTTTTAATGTGGCTGGAAACAGTTTAAGCTTCTATGTAGTGGTAGTGTAGTCATAGCTTCTACACAAAATGTCAAATTCAAATAGAATCTCATCCGGATTTTCAGTAGATAATCCATGAAAATTTGGGAGAGCCGAGAGAGGTATGTTTTTCATAGGAGCCATCCCTTGTGTGGGAACATCAGAAATAGGAAAAACTAGGGTAGAGATAGTGTTTTCATTGTTTACCTGATCCTCATTGTTCTGTGGATTCTCTTGGTAGAGATCTTCTTCATTATCTCCTTGATTCTCCATATGTGCTCTCTACCTCCACTCAATATGAACAACGTCCCACTCTTCTTTAGTGACTCTCCGACCATTGATCTCATAAACAACTTCTTCTAGGTTTTCTCAGTTCTAGGATATACTGCCTTGATCCTCAATGTTCTCCAGTGTTGCTTATTGATTTGTTGGTGACAAATCTTCAGCTTTGATTTCAGCTTCAACCCTTGATGAGAAAGTTGTTTTGAGAGGGGGTGTTTCTGTTGACTGTGGATCACATCCTCTTGGAGGATTTCCAGGGTGAAAAATGGATCCTGAAGAAGAATTTGCTCTGGCTATAATCTCATCAACAATGGTCTGTCTTCCCAGTATGTTAGGATTTCTTCCTCCACATCCTCTAGTGCCTGTAATGTTAGTATTTTGGGGGGTTCATTCTCGCATTTGGTGATATATGCAGACTATTCATTCCTAAAAAAAAATAGTGTGCTTACCAAAATCTACAATTATCTTCCCCGGCAACAGCGCCAAAATGTTGGGCACTTTAATTGTCTAATTGAATGGAAAATCAAAGTGTTCAATATAAATTGTCAACCCAAGGAAGTTTGTTATTTCAAGATAATTCTGCACAGTCTATGTTAGATTATGAAAGCATCTCTAATCTAATTGTAGTAGGGAAGTTCCCTTTTAACAAAACAAACAAACATTATCGCTAACACAATTGTGCTGATACAACTGGAGTGCTATAAACTTAAAATCATAATTGCAATCTAAAATGATGAATATACAAAAACCATGAATTTCCTACCTTAATCTAACTTTCTAATTTACTTTTGCAGGAAGAAATTCTATACTATTGCGGAAGGGAAATCTACTTATTGCAAGAAGCTACTTCACACTTTTAATTCTCCAAAATAAGATTTTAAGCTAATGTAGAAAAAGGAAAAGTAGTTCTCCAACCATGTTCAAAAACTGACTTCTAATTCTCATGAGACAAGTTTATGCGCATTTACCAAGAAGGAACTAAACTGTAACAACAGTTGTATTCAGAAATATCTAATAGTTAAACCATTTGCAATGAAAACGACTAAATCTAGAATTCGAAATAGAGGGGAATCAGTGAGGAAGGTAGGCCCTTTCCTTCTCACTGAATCCACTCAAAGAGATAGGTTACTATATGCTAAAGAAATTCAATCCACTTCTTCATTTAATTTCCAAAAAGATGTTTGTGTACAATAATCACTACTTTCTTCAGTTCAAGGAAAAATACTAACAACCCTTTACATTAGAAAAGCTCTACTATTTAAAGTCAAAGTCGTTCAGTGTTCAAAAATAGAACAGTCTTAAGAATCCCCGATTCTCAGGTTGTTTGTTAGATATCATTAATACAAAATCTTAAATTCTCCTTCATCAACATCGTGAGCCAACATTCTAATCAGTAGGTGTTGCAACAGTCGTATCACAACATGAATGGTGGCGTCTGCTGTAACATCTTCCGAGATTAATAGGCTTCTATCGTAGCAGTTGTGTAACAACTTCCAGGATTGATGGACATCCGTTGCAGAATTCATGTAACAACTTTCAGGATTGGCGCATAGCTGTAACAACATCAATTTTTTCGAAGTGGGATGTTCTAACATTTTGATCATTAGTTAAATCATTTCATGGGTAAAATATGTGAACGTTATCAATCAAACATGCTATGTAAATGAAAATATAAAATCAAGATGAATAATTCATACCTTGGAAAAAAAAGGGTCTTGGTGCTCATTATAATAGTCATTTAGCTTAGGAATGAGAAGGTTGAATGATCAAAAGGTGTAGTAAAAAAGGGACATTTCAGGGTTCTAACACATTGCAAGTGTAACTTGAACATGGAAACACCCTCCAGGTATACTCTACAAAGTGTGATTCAAATTCTACCCTAGGTACCATGGTATACCCTCGCAGTCACCCGTGTAAGTCCCTACAAAAAGGAAAATAGGTTTCCATCTCACATTTAGTTACCAGGTGGGTGCAGTCGACAATTGGGCTGATCATAATGAGCATGATAACAAAGTCTGAAGCCTTTCAAGGGTACCAAAGGAAAATGGTTCAGAAGATGACTAAGGATATCAAATGGACTTGATGTCCACGAAGCTCCGTAGTCAAATGTGGTCAACAAAGATCCCATGAATGACCCCTAATATATGATCCCCACTACACTTGGTCCGACTTTGGTTGGGTTATCTCCTCTACCTTTCCTCACACGACCTCATGTTTAGCCCCTGTGTTAGAGGGAGGTGCCGACTGAATCTTTTGAAAATGGAATTTTACACTCCCTATCACAGACTCTTAATTTTATTTAAGCGGCCTTGAAGAGTTTCCTCTCCACACCTATTTCAAGGCCCTAAAGCCTAGACTACTTGGTGTACCTTATAAACAAAAAGTCTAGTTGATTTTAGCATTAATCGTTAGTTTTGATAGTTTGATTAGTCAGGGGGTACGAAATTGAAACTCATGATGTTCTTGAGAGATGAAAGAGAAGAGTTAATAAGCTTTTATAACATTGTGTAGAAAGAAAACTACGTTCTACAATTGAAAAATGGATTTTTAACTTTGAAGGTGCTAACTTTTCAAAATAAAGACCAAGATTCTACAATGCAATTTTTCCTAGAATGCTTTTTCGTTTGAAAATGCAATGAAAACTACTAAAAATTTGAAGGAAGAAGCCTAAAAGGAACTTTGGGATCATAAATCTTTCCTTTTATAGAAACAACCTAAGCTACTAACACTAAACAAACATGCATAATAAAATGCAAATGCAATTAATGAAGTACAACAATTTTATTTTTATTTTTATATGCTTAGAAATCAAAATAGAAAGTAACTATATTTTTTATTTTTCAAAGCATAATCAAGGGAAAAATTTGAGAAACCAAAGATTGACTCATACCCTAAACCACTTCTTGAAAGCAAGGATTCACTAAAATCCACAAGACGACCTAAAGCTCACAAGTTCACCTTCACCTTGACAACAAACGAAAAGAGATAAAGAAATAAAAAGATTTCTTTACAAGTTCAAATATAATCTGGGCCTTGAACCTAGCCAAACACAATCAACAGAGACCTCATAGACTCAAGAAGACCTAAGAATCCAAGGGCTTCTAATCCAAAAATGAAGGTATTACTGATAAATTGCAAGTTAGTTTAACGTACTTTTTGCATTGGATCGTTAATAATGCAAAATACGTAAACTTGTTATCTTGTTTGTAGAATATCAAATGTGAATTTTACTTGATGCTTATTAA